>JANJGN010001727.1:0-113361 GCA_026770705.1 Isurus oxyrinchus
TCCCTTTCCCTCGCGCTCTCCCTTTCCCTCGCGCTCTCCCTTTCCCTCGCGCTCTCCCTTTCCCTCGCGCTCTCCCTTTCCCTCGCGCTCTCCCTTTCCCTCGCGCTCTCCCTTTCCCTCGCGCTCTCCCCTTTCCCTCGCGCTCTCCCTTTCCCTCGCGCTCTCCCTTTCCCTCGCGCTCTCCCTATCCCTCGCGCTCCTCTCTATCCCTCGCTGTCTCTTTCCCTCGCTCTCTCTCTCTTGCTCGCTTTCTCCCTCTCTCACCCCCTCTCCTCAATAGGATTTCATCAACTTAAAGCACTTCGATAAGATCATCCCTCAGCTGCACTGTCGGAGTGTCAGTGCTGGGGGAGGGCCACACTGTCGGAGGGTCAGTGCTGAGGGAGAGGCGATTTGTCGGAGGGTCAGTACAGAGGGAGCGCCGCACTGTCGGAGGGTCAGTACTGAGGGAGAGCCGCACTGTCGTAGGGTCAGTGCTGAGGGAGAGCCGCACTGTCGGAGGGTCAGTGCTGAGAGAGAGCCGCACTGTCGGAGGGTCAGTACTGAGGGAGAGCCGCACTGTCGTAGGGTCAGTACTGAGGGAGAGCCGCACTGTCGGAGAGTCAGTGCTGGGGGAGGGCCGCACTGTCGGAGGGTCAGTACTGAGGGAGAGCCGCACTGTCGTAGGGTCAGTACTGAGGGAGAGCTGCACTGTCGTAGGGTCTGTGCTGAGGGAGAGCTGCACTGTCAGAAGGTCAGTACTGAAGGAGAGCCACACTGTCGTAGGGTCAGTGCTGAGGGAGCGCCGCACTGTCGGAGGGTCAGTGCTGAGGGAGAGCCGCACTGTCGGAGGGTCAGTGCTGAGGGAGAGCCTCAATGTCGGAGGGTCAGTGCTGAGGGAGAGCCGCACTGTCAGAGGGTCAGTGCTGAGGGAGAGGCGCACTGTCAGAGGGTCAGTGCTGAGGGAGAGGCGCACTGTCAGTGGGTCAGTGCTGAGGGAGAGCCGCACTGTCAGAGGGTCAGTGCTGAGGGAGAGCTGCACTGTCGGAGGGTCAGTGCTGGGGGAGGGCCACACTGTCGGAGGGTCAGTACTGAGGGAGAGCCGCACTGTCGTAGGGTCAGTACTGAGGGAGAGCTGCACTGTCGTAGGGTCAGTGCTGAGGGAGAGCTGCACTGTCAGAGGGTCAGTACTGAAGGAGAGCCACACTGTCGTAGGGTCAGTGCTGAGGGAGCGCCGCACTGTCGGAGGGTCAGTGCTGAGGGAGAGCCGCACTGTCGGAGGGTCAGTGCTGAGGGAGAGCCGCACTGTCAGATTGTCAGTGCTGAGGGAGAGCCGCACTGTCAGAGGGTCAGTGCTGAGGGAGAGACGCACTGTCAGAGGGTCAGTGCTGAGGGAGAGGCGCACTGTCAGTGGGTCAGTGCTGAGGGAGAGCTGCACTGTCAGAGGGTCAGTGCTGAGGGAGAGCTGCACTGTCGGATGGTCAGTGCTGAGGGAGAGCCGCACTGTCGGAGGGTCAGTGCTGAGGGAGAGCCGCACTGTCAGATTCTCAGTGCTGAGGGAGAGCCGCACTCTCGGAGGGTCAGTGCTGAGGGAGAGCCGCACTGTCAGAGGGTCAGTGCCGAGGGAGAGCCGCATTGTCGGAGGGTCAGTGCTGAGGGAGAGCTGCACTGTCGGAGGGTCAGTGCTGAGGGAGAGGCGCACTGTCGGAGGGTCAGTGCTGAGGGAGAGCTGCACTGTCGGAGGGTCAGTGCTGAGGGAGAGGCGCACTGTCAGAGGGTCAGTGCCAAGGGAGAGCCACACTATTGGAGGGTCAGTGCTGAGGGAGAGCAGCACTGTCGGAGGGTCAGTGCTGAGGGAGAGCCGCACTGTCGGAGGGTCAGTGCTGAGGGAGAGCCGCACTGTCGGAGGGTCAGTGCTGAGGGAGAGCCGCACTGTCGGAGGGTCAGTGCCGAGAGAGCGCCGCAATGTCGGAGGGTCAGTGCTGAGAGAACGCTGCCTCACTTCCCATCCATTATAAACTCTGACCGTACCTCAATAGTGTCCCGTTACTCTTGCTTGCAGCCCCAGGACTGTCAAAGGTCATGGTCTCGCCCTCGTTCCTCGATTGTTCCCCACCTCGGCCATCAGAGGGGGAGGTAACCTCCATCACCGGAACCCCCCCCACCCCCCCCCCCCCCCACCACCCCCGTCTTGGGCACAAGGTTAATGTCTGACCCATGACCCATGTGGTTCTGACTGACCGCAGTTTGTGGACACCGGTGCGAATAATGAGTGGTTTCTTTTTGTTCACAGTGTCTTCGCAAAGCCCAGCAGGAGATTCAAACCGGTTCGACGGGCGGCAGGAGTGAGGCTAAGGGAAGAGGTGAGTGGGCAGAAAGAGGATGATCCTCATCTTCCACCCGGATTTTCTACCAGCAGCAAAAAGGGGGAGGCTTTACATGTCCAGTTGGTGGAGATACCTCGGATGTTGTGGTTTCGCTTTAATCATTCTTGAGATGTGGGTGTCGCTTGGCCGGGCCCAGCATTTATTGCCCATCCCTAATTGCCCCTTGAGAAGGTGGTGGGTGAGCTGCCTTCCTGATCCACTGCAGTCCCCAGTGGTGTAGGTACACCCACGGCGCTGTTAGGGAGGGAGTTCCAGGATTTTGTCCCTGTGGTGTAGGTACACCCACAGCGCTGTTAGGGAGGGAGTTCCAGGATTTTGTCCCTGTGTGGTGTAGGTACACCCACAGCGCTGTTAGGGAGGAAGTTGCAGGATTTTGTCCCTGTGGTGTAGGTACACCCACGGCGCTGTTAGGGAGGGAGTTCCAGGATTTTGTCCCTTGTGGTGTAGGTACACCCACAGCGCTGTTAGGGAGGGAGTTCCAGGATTTTGTCCCTGTGGTGTAGGTACACCCACCGCGCTGTTAGGGAGGGAGTTCCAGGATTTTGTCCCTGTGGTGTAGGTACACCCACGGTGCTGTTAGGGAGGGAGTTCCAGGATTTTGTCCCTGTGGTGTAGGTACACCCACAGCGCTGTTAGGGAGGGAGTTCCAGGATTTTGTCCCCTGTGTGGTGTAGGTACACCCACAGCACTGTTAGGGAGGGAGTTCCAGGATTTTGTCCCCTGTGGTGTAGGTACACTCACAGCGCTCTTAGGGAGGGAGTTCCAGGATTTTGTCCCTGTGGTGTAGGTACACCCACAGTGCTGTTAGGGAAGGAGTTCCAGGATTTTGTCCCCTGTGGTGTAGGTACACCCACAGCGCTGTTAGGGAGGGAGTTCCAGGATTTTGTCCCCTGTGTGGTGTAGGTACACCCACAGCGCTGTTAGGGAGGGAGTTCCAGGATTTTGTCCCCTGTGGTGTAGGTACACCCACAGCGCTGTTAGGGAGGGTGTTCCAGCATTTTGTTCCCTGTGGTGCTGGTACACCCACAGCGCTGTTAGGGAGGGAGTTCCAGGATTTTGTCCCCTGTGGTGTAGGTACACCCACAGTGCTGTTAGGGATGGAGTTCCAGGATATTGTCCCCTGTGGTGTAGGTACACCCACAGTGCTGTTAGGGATGGAGTTCCAGGATTTTGTCCCTCTGGTGTAGGTACACCCACAGCGCTGTTAGGGAGGGAGTTCCAGGATTTTGTCCCCTGTGGTGTAGGTACACCCACAGCGCTGTTAGGGAGGGAGTTCCAGGACTTTGTCCCCTGTGTGGTGTAGGCACACCCACCGCGCTGTTAGGGAGGGAGTTCCAGGATTTTGTCCCCTGTGGTGTAGGTACACCCACAGCGCTGTTAGGGAGGGAGTTCCAGGATTTTGTCCCCTGTGTGGTGTAGGTACACCCACAGCACTGTTAGGGAGGGAGTTCCAGGATTTTGTCCCCTGTGGTGTAGGTACACTCACAGCGCTGTTAGGGAGGGAGTTCCAGGATTTTGTCCCTGTGGTGTAGGTACACCCACAGTGCTGTTAGGGAAGGAGTTCCAGGATTTTGTCCCCTGTGGTGTAGGTACACCCACGGCGCTGTTAGGGAGGGAGTTCCAGGATTTTGTCCCCTGTGGTGTAGGTACACCCACAGCGCTGTTAGGGAGGGAGTTCCAGGATTTTGTCCCCTGTGTGGTGTAGGTACACCCTTGGCGCTGTTAGGGAGGGAGTTCCAGGATTTTGTCCCCTGTGGTGTAGGTACACCCACAGCGCTGTTAGGGAGGGAGTTCCAGGATTTTGTCCCCTGTGGTGTAGGTACACCCACAGCGCTGTTAGGGAGGGAGTTCCAGGATTTTGTCCCCTGTGGTGTAGGTACACCCACGGCGCTGTTAGGGAGGGAGTTCCAGGATTTTGTCCCCTGTGTGGTGTAGGTACACCCACAGCGCTGTTATGGAGGGAGTTCCAGGATTTTGTCCCTGTGGTGTAGGTACACCCGTGGCACTGTTAGGGAGGGAGTTCCAGGATTTTGTCCCTGTGGTGTAGGTACACCCACAGTGCTGTTAGGGAGGGAGTTCCAGGATTTTATCCCCTGTGGTGTAGGTACACCCACAGCTCTGTTATGGAGGGAGTTCCAGGATTTTGTCCCTGTGGTGTAGGTACACCCACAGCGCTGTAAGGGAGAGAGTTCCAGGATTTTGTCCCTGTGGTGTAGATACACCCACAGCACTGTTAGGGAGGGAGTTCCAGGATTTTGTCCCCTGTGGTGTAGGTACACCCACGGCGCTGTTAGGGAGGGAGTTCCAGGATTTTGTCCCCTGTGGTGTAGGTACACCCACAGCGTTGTTAGGGAGGGAGTTCCAGGATTTTGTCCCCTGTGTGGTGTAGGTACACCCTTGGCGCTGTTAGGGAGGGAGTTCCAGGATTTTGTCCCCTGTGGTGTAGGTACACCCACAGCGCTGTTAGGGAGGGAGTTCCAGGATTTTGTCCCTGTGGTGTAGGTACACCCACAGTGCTGTTAGGGAAGGAGTTCCAGGATTTTGTCCCCTGTGGTGTAGGTACACCCACAGCGCTGTTAGGGAGGGAGTTCCAGGATTTTGTCCCCTGTGTGGTGTAGGTACACCCACAGCGCTGTTAGGGAGGGAGTTCCAGGATTTTGTCCCCTGTGGTGTAGGTACACCCACAGCGCTGTTAGGGAGGGTGTTCCAGCATTTTGTTCCCTGTGGTGCTGGTACACCCACAGCGCTGTTAGGGAGGGAGTTCCAGGATTTTGTCCCCTGTGGTGTAGGTACACCCACAGTGCTGTTAGGGATGGAGTTCCAGGATATTGTCCCCTGTGGTGTAGGTACACCCACAGTGCTGTTAGGGATGGAGTTCCAGGATTTTGTCCCTCTGGTGTAGGTACACCCACAGCGCTGTTAGGGAGGGAGTTCCAGGATTTTGTCCCCTGTGGTGTAGGTACACCCACAGCGCTGTTAGGGAGGGAGTTCCAGGACTTTGTCCCCTGTGTGGTGTAGGCACACCCACCGCGCTGTTAGGGAGGGAGTTCCAGGATTTTGTCCCCTGTGGTGTAGGTACACCCACAGCGCTGTTAGGGAGGGAGTTCCAGGATTTTGTCCCCTGTGTGGTGTAGGTACACCCACAGCACTGTTAGGGAGGGAGTTCCAGGATTTTGTCCCCTGTGGTGTAGGTACACTCACAGCGCTGTTAGGGAGGGAGTTCCAGGATTTTGTCCCTGTGGTGTAGGTACACCCACAGTGCTGTTAGGGAAGGAGTTCCAGGATTTTGTCCCCTGTGGTGTAGGTACACCCACGGCGCTGTTAGGGAGGGAGTTCCAGGATTTTGTCCCCTGTGGTGTAGGTACACCCACAGCGCTGTTAGGGAGGGAGTTCCAGGATTATGTCCCCTGTGTGGTGTAGGTACACCCTTGGCGCTGTTAGGGAGGGAGTTCCAGGATTTTGTCCCCTGTGGTGTAGGTACACCCACAGCGCTGTTAGGGAGGGAGTTCCAGGATTTTGTCCCCTGTGGTGTAGGTACACCCACAGCGCTGTTAGGGAGGGAGTTCCAGGATTTTGTCCCCTGTGGTGTAGGTACACCCACGGCGCTGTTAGGGAGGGAGTTCCAGGATTTTGTCCCCTGTGTGGTGTAGGTACACCCACAGCGCTGTTATGGAGGGAGTTCCAGGATTTTGTCCCTGTGGTGTAGGTACACCCGTGGCACTGTTAGGGAGGGAGTTCCAGGATTTTGTCCCTGTGGTGTAGGTACACCCACAGTGCTGTTAGGGAGGGAGTTCCAGGATTTTATCCCCTGTGGTGTAGGTACACCCACAGCTCTGTTATGGAGGGAGTTCCAGGATTTTGTCCCTGTGGTGTAGGTACACCCACAGCGCTGTAAGGGAGAGAGTTCCAGGATTTTGTCCCTGTGGTGTAGATACACCCACAGCACTGTTAGGGAGGGAGTTCCAGGATTTTGTCCCCTGTGGTGTAGGTACACCCACGGCGCTGTTAGGGAGGGAGTTCCAGGATTTTGTCCCCTGTGGTGTAGGTACACCCACAGCGTTGTTAGGGAGGGAGTTCCAGGATTTTGTCCCCTGTGTGGTGTAGGTACACCCTTGGCGCTGTTAGGGAGGGAGTTCCAGGATTTTGTCCCCTGTGGTGTAGGTACACCCACAGCGCTGTTAGGGAGGGAGTTCCAGGATTTTGTCCCTGTGGTGTAGGTACACCCACAGTGCTGTTAGGGAAGGAGTTCCAGGATTTTGTCCCCTGTGGTGTAGGTACACCCACAGCGCTGTTAGGGAGGGAGTTCCAGGATTTTGTCCCCTGTGTGGTGTAGGTACACCCACAGCGCTGTTAGGGAGGGAGTTCCAGGATTTTGTCCCCTGTGGTGTAGGTACACCCACAGCGCTGTTAGGGAGGGTGTTCCAGCATTTTGTTCCCTGTGGTGCTGGTACACCCACAGCACAGTTAGGGAGGGAGTTCCAGGATTTTGTCCCCTGTGGTGTAGGTACACCCACAGTGCTGTTAGGGATGGAGTTCCAGGATATTGTCCCCTGTGGTGTAGGTACACCCACAGTGCTGTTAGGGATGGAGTTCCAGGATTTTGTCCCTCTGGTGTAGGTACACCCACAGCGCTGTTAGGGAGGGAGTTCCAGGATTTTGTCCCCTGTGGTGTAGGTACACCCACAGCGCTGTTAGGGAGGGAGTTCCAGGACTTTGTCCCCTGTGTGGTGTAGGCACACCCACCGCGCTGTTAGGGAGGGAGTTCCAGGATTTTGTCCCCTGTGGTGTAGGTACACCCACAGCGCTGTTAGGGAGGGAGTTCCAGGATTTTGTCCCCTGTGTGGTGTAGGTACACCCACAGCACTGTTAGGGAGGGAGTTCCAGGATTTTGTCCCCTGTGGTGTAGGTACACTCACAGCGCTGTTAGGGAGGGAGTTCCAGGATTTTGTCCCTGTGGTGTAGGTACACCCACAGTGCTGTTAGGGAAGGAGTTCCAGGATTTTGTCCCCTGTGGTGTAGGTACACCCACGGCGCTGTTAGGGAGGGAGTTCCAGGATTTTGTCCCCTGTGGTGTAGGTACACCCACAGCGCTGTTAGGGAGGGAGTTCCAGGATTTTGTCCCCTGTGTGGTGTAGGTACACCCTTGGCGCTGTTAGGGAGGGAGTTCCAGGATTTTGTCCCCTGTGGTGTAGGTACACCCACAGCGCTGTTAGGGAGGGTGTTCCAGCATTTTGTTCCCTGTGGTGCTGGTACACCCACAGCGCTGTTAGGGAGGGAGTTCCAGGATTTTGTCCCCTGTGGTGTAGGTACACCCACAGTGCTGTTAGGGATGGAGTTCCAGGATATTGTCCCCTGTGGTGTAGGTACAACCACAGTGCTGTTAGGGATGGAGTTCCAGGATTTTGTCCCTCTGGTGTAGGTACACCCACAGCGCTGTTAGGGAGGGAGTTCCAGGATTTTGTCCCCTGTGGTGTAGGTACACCCACAGCGCTGTTAGGGAGGGAGTTCCAGGACTTTGTCCCCTGTGCGGTGTAGGCACACCCACCGCGCTGTTAGGGAGGGAGTTCCAGGATTTTGTCCCCTGTGGTGTAGGTACACCCACAGCGCTGTTAGGGAGGGAGTTCCAGGATTTTGTCACCTGTGGTGTAGGTACACCCACGGCGCTGTTAGGGAGGGAGTTCCAGGATTTTGTCCCCTGTGTGGTGTAGGTACACCCACAGCGCTGTTATGGAGGGAGTTCCAGGATTTTGTCCCTGTGGTGTAGGTACACCCGTGGCACTGTTAGGGAGGGAGTTCCAGGATTTTGTCCCTGTGGTGTAGGTACACCCACAGTGCTGTTAGGGAGGGAGTTCCAGGATTTTATCCCCTGTGGTGTAGGTACACCCACAGCTCTGTTATGGAGGGAGTTCCAGGATTTTGTCCCTGTGGTGTAGGTACACCCACAGCGCTGTAAGGGAGAGAGTTCCAGGATTTTGTCCCTGTGGTGTAGATACACCCACAGCACTGTTAGGGAGGGAGTTCCAGGATTTTGTCCCCTGTGGTGTAGGTACACCCACGGCGCTGTTAGGGAGGGAGTTCCAGGATTTTGTCCCCTGTGGTGTAGGTACACCCACAGCGTTGTTAGGGAGGGAGTTCCAGGATTTTGTCCCCTGTGTGGTGTAGGTACACCCTTGGCGCTGTTAGGGAGGGAGTTCCAGGATTTTGTCCCCTGTGGTGTAGGTACACCCACAGCGCTGTTAGGGAGGGAGTTCCAGGATTTTGTCCCCTGTGGTGTAGGTACACCCACAGCGCTGTTAGGGAGGGTGTTCCAGCATTTTGTTCCCTGTGGTGCTGGTACACCCACAGCGCTGTTAGGGAGGGAGTTCCAGGATTTTGTCCCCTGTGGTGTAGGTACACCCACAGTGCTGTTAGGGATGGAGTTCCAGGATATTGTCCCCTGTGGTGTAGGTACACCCACAGTGCTGTTAGGGATGGAGTTCCAGGATTTTGACCCTCTGGTGTAGGTACACCCACCGCGCTGTTAGGGAGGGAGTTCCAGGATTTTGTCCCCTGTGGTGTAGGTACACCCACAGCGCTGTTAGGGAGGGAGTTCCAGGACTTTGTCCCCTGTGTGGTGTAGGCACACCCACCGCGCTGTGAGGGAGGGAGTTCCAGGATTTTGTCCCCCGTGGTGTAGGTACACCCACAGCGCTGTTAGGGAGGGAGTTCCAGGATTTTGTCCCTGTGGTGTAGGTACACCCACGGCGCTGTTAGGGAGGGAGTTCCAGGATTTTGTCCCCTGTGGTGTAGGTACACCCACAGCTCTGTTATGGAGGGAGTTCCAGGATTTTGTCCCTGTGGTGTAGGTACACCCACAGCGCTGTTAGGGAGAGAGTTCCAGGATTTTGTCCCTGTGGTGTCGGTACACCCACAGCGCTGTTAGGGAGGGAGTTCCAGGATTTTGTCCCTGTGGTGTAGGTACACCCACAGCGCTGTTAGGGAGAGAGTTCCAGGATTTTGTCCCTGTGGTGTAGGTACACCCACAGCGCTGTTAGGGAGGGAGTTCCAGGATTTTGTCCCTGTGGTGTAGGTACACCCACAGTGCTGTTAGGGAGCAGTTCCAGGATTTTGTCCCCTGTGTAGTGTAGGTACACCCACGGCGCTGTTAGGGAGGTGTTCCTGGATTTTGTCCCCTGTGTGGTGTAGGTACACCCACAGCGCTGTTAGGGAGGAAGTTCCAGGATTTTGTCCCTGTGGTGTAGGTACACCCACAGCGCTGTTAGGGAGGGAGTTCCAGGATTTAGTCCCCTGTGGTGTAGGTACACCCACAGCTCTGTTAGGGAGGGAGTTCCAGGATTTTGTCTGTGTGGTGTAGGTACACCCACCGTGCTGTTAGGGAGGGAGTTCCAGGATTTTGTCCCCGGTGGTGTCGGTACACCCACAGCGCTGTTAGGGAGGGAGTTCCAGGATTTTGTCCCCCTGTGGTGTAGGTACACCCACTGCGCTGTTAGGGAGGGAGTTCCAGGATTTTGTCCCTGTAGTGTCGGTACACCCACAGCGCTGTTAGGGAGGGAGTTCCAGGATTTTGTCCCCTGTGGTGTAGGTACACCCACAGCGCTGTTAGCGAGGGAGTTCCAGGATTTTGTCCCCTGTGGTGTAGGTACCCCCACAGTGCTGTTAGGGAGGAAGTTCCAGGATTTTGTCCCCTGTGGTGTAGGTACACCCACGCGCTGTTAGGGAGGGAGTTCCAGGATTTTGTCCCTGTGGTGTAGGTACACCCACAGCGCTGTTAGGGAGGGAGTTCCAGGATTTTGACCCTGTGGTGTAGGTACACCCAAGGCGCTGTTAGGGAGGGAGTTCCAGGATTTTGTCCCCTGTGTGTTGTAGGTACACCCACAGCGCTGTTAGGGAGGGAGTTCCAGGATTTTGTCCCTGTGGTGTAGGTACACCCACAGTGCTGTTAGGGAGGGAGTTCCAGGACTTTGTCCCTGTGGTGTAGGTACACTCACAGTGCTGTTAGGGAGGGAGTTCCAGGATTTTGTCCCTGTGGTGTAGGTACACCCACGGTGCTGTTAGGGAGTGAGTTCCAGGATTTTGTCCGTGTGGTGTAGGTACACCCACAGCGCTGTTAGGGAGGGAGTTCCAGGATTTTGTCCCTGTGGTGTAGGTACACCCACAACGCTGTTAGGGAGTGAGTTCCAGGATTTTGTCCCCTGTGGTGGAGGTACACCCACAGTGCTGTTAGCGAGGGAGTTCCAGGATTTTGTCCCTGTGGTGTAGGTACACCCACAGCGCTGTTAGGGAGTGAGTTCCAGGATTTTGTCCCCTGTGGTGTAGGTACATCCACGGCGCTGTTAGGGAGGGAGTTCCAGGATTTTGTCCCTGTGGTGTAGGTACACCCACAGCGCTGTTAGGGAGGGAGTTCCAGGATTTTGTCCCCCTGTGTGGTGTAGGTACACCCACAGTGCTGTTAGGGAGGGAGTTCCAGGATTTTGTCCCCTGTGGTGTAGGTACACCCACGGCGCTGTTAGCGAGGGAGTTCCAGGATTTTGACCCAGCGACAGTGAAGGAACGGCCGATATATTTCCAAGTCGGGATGGTGAGGGGCTAGGAGGGGGAACTTCCAGGTGGTGGGTGTTCCCCATGTGCCTGCTGTCCTTGTCCTTCTAGATGGTCGTATTCAGGGGAAACATCTCCAACCCGGAGTGTGGGGCGAATGTGGAACCAACTGGGTCGGAATGGCCTGTTACCCGGGGCGTTTTTCCGATGTAATCCCACGTCTCTCACCAGGAGCACTAACTTTTCCCATTTTACTCCTCTCCCAGGTGGCTTTTATCATTCCCTGATGATCTCCGACGATGTGGCCAAGATGACTGTCGGGAATATCAAGCTGCTAATCACCAAGGGCGACATCACCAAGGAAGCAACAGACGTCATTGTCAATTCGACGAGCAGTAACCCTCCTCGAAACGGTAATGGTCTTCACAGCAACATGGCAGCCCTCGCACCACTTCACACCTCCATAATGTTGACAGGAACACTGTCAATCTCCATGTACCATCGGAGAGAGAGAGAGCATCAGCTTAGATACAGAGTAAAGCTCCCACCACAGCATCCCCATCAAACCCTCCCAGGACAGGTACAGCACGGGTTAGATACAGAGTAAAGCTCCCTCTGCACTGTCCCCATCAAACACTCCCAGGACAGTTACAGCACGGGGTTAGATACAGAGTAAAGCTCCCTCTGCACTGTCCCCATCAAACACTCCCAGGACAGGTACAGCGTGGGGTTAGATACAGAGTAAATCTCCCTCTACACTGTCCCCATCAAACACTCCCAGGACAGGTACAGCACGGGGTTAGATACAGAGTAAAGCTCCCTCTACACTGTCCCCATCAAACACTCCCAGGACAGGTAAAGCACGGGGTTAGATACTGAGTAAAGCTCCCCCTACACTGTCCCCATCAAACACTCCCAGGACAGGTAAAGCACGGGGTTAGATACAGAGTAAATCTCCCTCTACACTGTCCCCATCAAACACTCCCAGGACAGGTACAGCATGGGGTTAGATACAGAGTAAAGCTCCCTCTACACTGTCCCCATCAAACACTCCCAGGACAGGTAAAGCACGGGGTTAGATACTGAGTAAAGCTCCCCCTACACTGTCCCCATCAAACACTCCCAGGACAGGTAAAGCACGGGGTTAGATACAGAGTAAATCTCCCTCTACACTGTCCCCATCAACACACCCAGGACTGGTACAGCACAGGGTTAGATACAGAGTAAAGCTCCCTCTACACTGTCCCCATCAAACACTCCCAGGACAGGTACAGCACGGGGTTAGATACAGAGTAAATCTCCCTCTACACTGTCCCCATCAAACACTCCCAGGACAGGTACAGCACGGGATTAGATACAGAGTAAAGCTCCCTCTACACTGTCCCCATCAAACACTCCCAGGACAGGTACAGCACGGGGTTAGATACAGAGTAAAGCTCCCTCTACACTGTCCCCATCAAACACTCCCAGGACAGGTACAGCACGGGGTTAGATACAGAGTAAAGCTCCCTCTACACTGTCCCCATCAAACACTCCCAGGACAGGTACAGCACGGGGTTAGATACAGAGTAAAGCTCCCTCTACACTGTCCCCATCAAACACTCCCAGGACAGGTACAGCACGGGGTTAGATACAGAGTAAATCTCCCTCTACACTGTCCCTATCAAACACTCCCAGGGCATGGACAGCACGGGGTTAGATAAATCATGCCTGCCACATTTAAGTCTAAATGACTAATGTATACAACAGACTGCCAGAGCCCCAACACTGGGCCCTCTGGAAACAGCTTTCTACTTGCAAAGACATCCATCGACTATTGCCCTTTGTTTCCGGTCACTGAGCCAATGTTGGATCCAGGCTGCCACCTTCCCCTGTATCCCGTGGGGATCTCACTCTGCTGACCAGTCTGCCACGTGGAACCTTGTCAAATGCCTCACTGAAATCCATGTAGACAACATCCACTGCGCTACCCTCATCAATCCTCCTTGTCACTTCCTCAAAAAGATTCCATGTTAGTAAGGCACGATCTTCCCCAAACAAAATCTTGATCAATCTGTGTCTTTCTAAGTGGCGTTCATCCTGTCTCTCAGAATTATTTCCACTAATTTGCCTGCCACTGAAGTCAGTCTACAATCTTCTGGCCGATCCCTCGCACCCTATTTCAATATCGGTACAACATGCACCGACCTCCAATCCTCTGGGACCTGGCCTGCATCTGGTGAGGATTGGAAAATGACCCTCAGAGCATCCGCCCGGGTCCTCCCTGCCATCGTTCCAACAGCCTGGGACACAATCCGTCCAGCCTCGGATGGAGGGGGGGATTTATCCACCTTCAAGGATGCCAGTCCCTCCCGGTACTTCCTCTCTCACTTGTGCTGGTGGTACCTAGCGCTTCACACTCCTCCTCTTCAGCTAGAATGTCTGCATCATCCCTCTCCTCAGTGAAGGTGTTGGACCACGAGCTCATTGAGAACCCTGCCCACGTCCTCTGCATTAACCCACACGTTACCATGTCCATCTCCTGACAGGCCCTACCCTTCCTGTAGTTATCCTCTTGCTCTGAACGTCCTGGTAAAACACCTCTTTGGTTTTACCTGCTAATATTATCTCGTATCCTCTCTTTGCTCTGCTGGTTTCCATTTTTTACTTCACCCCTGTACTTTCTATGCTCCTCGAGGAGATCCAAGCTCGCCATCCTAACCTAGGATAACACTGCCCCCCCCCCCCCCCCCCCCCCCCCCCCCCCGCCTCACTCCACCCAGCTTGGCTGGGAAGGTGCTACGTCTGTCGGTTAGCTCTCCGACTCGCTTGCCCTGATTTAATTTTTCTCCCTCTTTCTCCGCAGGGGTGTCACATGCTATCGCCACCGCATCCCAGCTGCATTTTCAGCACAAACTCCAATCCAGTAAGCTCTTGCTTTTCATTCAGAGGGTGGGCCGTGTTCCGTGCTTACAATTCAACGGTGGGGCCGGGGGCAAAACCAGCTTTAGAGCTTCAGGGACGCACTGCGTTCGAACAGCAGCGCAGCAGCGCCCTGAGCCGTCGGGCCGAGACTGGCGGGCCCGAGCTGTCAGTCCCAGGCTGCAGGGCCCGAGGCTTGTGGGCCTGGGCTATTGGGCCCGAGCTGTCAGTCCCAGGCTGCAGGGCCCGAGGCTTGTGGGCCTGGGCTATTGGGCCCGAGCTGTCAGTCCTAGGCTGCAGGGCCCGAGGCTTGTGGGCCTGGGCTATTGGGCCCGAGTTGTGAGGCCCGGACTGCAGGGCCTGGACCATTGGGCATGAGCTGTGAGGCCCACTCTGCAGGGCCCGAGGCTCGTGGACAGAGGGAAGAAGGTTTCGGGGTTATTGTTCCAATATTGTCTGAACTTACTCCACCTCTCTTCCTCACTCCCAGGTGAACTGAAATGCGGGAAAGTCATATTGACGGAGCCGGGCAAGTTGAAATGTAAACAGATCATGCACGTGTGTGGGCACGATGAGCTTAGCGGGATAAAGAAAGCAACCGAGAACGTGCTGCACATGTGCAACAAGATGAGTTTCAACTCCGTCGCTTTCCAGCGATTGGCACAGGTAGGAATGCGATATCGAGCAGACGTTCTCTACTATCCACATCGATTGTGGCCCAGATAGGCCGCAATCCCTTCTCCACCTCCCTGCCAACAAGGTCAAAGCCTAAGGGAGCGCCGCACTGTCGGAGGGTCAGTGCTGAGGGAGAGCCGCACTGTTGGAGGGTCAGTGCTGAGGGAGAGCCGCACTGTCGGAGGGTCAGCGCTGAGGGAGAGCCGCACTGTCGGAGGGTCAGCGCTGAGGGAGAGCCGCATTGTCGGAGGGTCAGCGCTGAGCGGAGAGCCGCACTGTCGGAGGGTCAGTGCTGCGGGAGAGCCGCACTGTCGGAGGGTCAGTGCTGAGGGAGAGCCGCACTGTCGGAGGGTCAGCGCTGAGGGAGAGCCGCACTGTCGGAGGGTCAGCGCTGAGGGAGAGCCGCACTGTCGGAGGGTCAGCGCTGAGAGAGAGCCGCATTGTCGAAGGGTCAGCGCTGAGGGAGAGCCGCACTGTCGGAGGGTCAGCGCTGAGGGAGAGCCGCACTGTCGGAGGGTCAGTGCTAAGGGAGTGCCGCACTGTCGGAGGGTCAGCGCCGAGGGAGAGCCGCACTGTCGGAGGGTCAGTGCTAAGGGAGAGCCGCAACAATCTGAGGATCAGTGCTGAGGGAGAGCCGTACTGTCGGAGGGTCAGGGCTGAGGAAAGTGGCGCACTGTCGGAGGGTCAGTACTCAGGGAGAGCCGCACTGTCGGAGGGTCAGCGCGAGGGAGAGCCGCACTGTCAGAGGGTCAGTGCTGAGGAAGTGGCGCACTGTCGGAGGGTCAGTACTCAGGGAGAGCCGCACTGTCGGAGGGTCAGTGCTGAGGGAGAGCCGCACTGTCGGCGTGTCAGTACTGAGGGAGCACCGCACTGTCTGAGGGTCAGTGCAGTGGGAGAGCCACACTGTGGGTGGGTCAGTGCTCAGGGAGCGCCGCACTGTCGGAGGGTCAGTGCTGTGGGAGAGCCGCACTGTGGGTGGGTCAGTGCTGAGGGAGCGCTGCACTGTCGGAGGGTCAGTGCTGAGGGAGAGCCGCACTGTGGGTGGGTCAGTGCTGAGGGAGCGCTGCACTGTCGGAGGGTCAGTGCTGAGGGAGAGCCGCACTGTCGGAGGGTCAGTGCTGTGGGAGAGCCGCACTGTCGGAGGGTCAATGCTGAGGGAAAGCCGCACTGTCGGAGGGTCAGGGCTGAGGGAGAGCCGCACTGTCGGAGGGTCAGTGCTGAGGGAGCGCCGCACTGTCGGAGGGTCAGTGCTGAGGGAGAGCCGCACTGTGGGTGGGTCAGTGGCTGAGGGAGTGCCGCACGGTCGGAGGATCAGTGCTGAGGGAGAGCCGCACTGTCGGAGGGTCAGTTCTGAGGGAGAGCCGCACTGTCGGAGGGTCAGTGCTGAGGGAGTGCCGCACTGTCGGAGGGTCAGTGCTGAAGGAGGGCCGCACTGTCGGAGGGTCAGTGCTGAAGGAGGGCTGCACTGTCGGAGGGTCAGTGCTGAGGGACAGCCGCACTGTCAGAGGATCATTGCTGAGGGAGAGCCGCACTGTTCGAGGGTCAGTGCTGAGGGAGAGCCGCACTGTGGGTGGGTCAGTGCTGAGGGAGCGCCGCACTGTCGGAGGGTCAGTACTGAGGGAGCGCCGCACTGTCGGAGGGTCAGTGCTGTGGGCTGTGGGTGAGCCGCAGTGTGGGTGGGTCAGTGCTCAGGGACGCCGCACTGTCGGAGGGTCAGTGCTGTGGGAGAGCCGCACTGTGGGTGGGTCAGTGCTGAGGGAGCGCCGCACTGACGGAGGGTCAGCGCCGAGGGAGAGCCGCACTGTCAGAGGGTCAGTGCTGAGGGAGAGCCGCACTGTCGGAGGGTCAGTGCTGAGGGAGCTCCGCACTGTGGGGTGGGTCAGTGCTGAGGGAGTGCCACACGGTCGGAGGATCAGTGCTGAGGGAGAGCCGCACTGTCGGAGGGTCAGTTCTGAGGGAGAGCCGCACTGTCGGAGGGTCAGTGCTGAGGAGTGCCGCACTGTCGGAGGGTCAGTGCTGAAGGAGGGCCGCACTGTCGGAGGGTCAGTGCTGAGGGAGAGCCGCACTGTCGGAGGGTCAGTGCTGAGGGAGAGCCGCACTGTGGGTTGGGGTCAGTGCTGAGGGAGCGCCGCACTGTCGGAGGGTCAGTGCTGAGGGAGCGCCGCACTGTCGGAGGTCAGCGCCGAGGGAGAGCCGCACTGTCGGAGGGTCAGTGCTGAGGGAGAGCCGCACTGTCAGAGGGTCAGTGCTGAGGGAGAGCCGCACTGTCGGAGGGTCAGTGCTGAGGGAGAGCCGCACTGTCGGAGGATCAGTGCTGAGGGAGAGCCGTACTGTCGGAGGGTCAGCGCCGAGGGAGAGCCGCACAGTCAGAGGGTCAGTGCTGAGGAAGTGGCGCACTGTCGGAGGGTCAGTGCTGAGGGAGAGCCGCACTGTCAGAGGGTCAGTGCTGAGGGAGAGCCGCACTGTCGGCGGGTCAGTACTGAGGGAGAGCCGCACTGTCGGAGGGTCAGTGCTGAGGGAGAGCCGCACTGTCGCCGGGTCAGTGCTGAGGGAGAGCCGCACTGTCGCCGGGTCAGTGCTGAGGGAGAGCCGCACTGTCGGAGGGTCAGTGCTGAGGGAGAGCCGCACTGTCGGAGGATCAGTGCTGAGGGAGAGCCGCACTGTCGGAGGATCAGTGCTGAGGGAGAGCCGTACTGTCGGAGGGTCAGCGCCGAGGGAGAGCCGCACAGTCAGAGGGTCAGTGCTGAGGAAGTGGCGCACTGTCGGAGGGTCAGTGCTGAGGGAGAGCCGCACTGTCGGAGGGTCAGTGCTGAGGGAGAGCCGCACTGTCAGAGGGTCAGTGCTGAGGGAGAGCCGCATTGTCGGCGGGTCAGTACTGAGGGTGAGCCGCACTGTCGGAGGGTCAGTGCTGAGGGAGAGCCGCACTGTCGCCGGGTCAGTGCTGAGGGAGAGCCGCACTGTCAGAGGGTCAGTGCTGAGGGAGAGCCGCACTGTCGGAGGGTCAGTGCTGAGGGAGAGCCGCACTGTCGGATGGTCAGTTCTGAGTGAGAACCACACTGTCGGGGGGTCAGTGCTGAGGGAGAGCCGCACTGTCGGAGGTTCAGTGCTGAGGGAGAGCCGCACTGTCGGAGGGTCAGTGCTGAGGAGAGCTGCACTGTCGGAGGGTCAGTACTGAGGGAGCACCGCACTGTCGGAGGGTCAGTGCTGAGGGAGAGCCGCACTGTCGGAGGGTCAGTGCTGAGGGAGAGCCGCACTGTCGGAGGGTCAGTGCTGGGGGAGAGCCGCACTGTCGGAGGGTCAGTGCTGAGGGAGAGCCGCACTGTCGGAGGGTCAGTGCTGAGGGAGAGCTGCGCTGTCCGAGGATCAGTGCTGAGGGAGCGCCGCACTGTCGGAGGGTCAGTGCAGTGGGAGAGCCGCACTGTAGGTGGGTCAGTGCTCAGGGAGCGCCGCACTGTCGGAGGGTCAGTGCTGTGGGAGAGCCGCACTGTGGGTGGGTCAGTGCTGAGGGAGCGCTGCACTGTCGGAGGGTCAGTGCTGAGGGAGAGCCGCACTGTGGGTGGGTCAGTGCTGAGGGAGTGCCGCACGGTCGGAGGATCAGTGCTGAGGGAGAGCCGCACTGTCGGAGGGTCAGTTCTGAGGGAGAGCCGCACTGTCGGAGGGTCAGTGCTGAGGGAGTGCCGCACTGTCAGAGGGTCAGTGCTGAAGGAGGGCCGCACTGTCGGAGGGTCAGTGCTGAAGGAGGGCTGCACTGTCGGAGTGTCATTGCTGAGGGACAGCCGCACTGTCAGAGGATCATTGCTGAGGGAGAGCCGCACTGTTCGAGGGTCAGTGCTGAGGGAGAGCCGCACTGTGGGTGGGTCAGTGCTGAGGGAGCGCCGCACTGTCGGAGGGTCAGTACTGAGGGAGCGCCGCGCTGTCGGAGGGTCAGTGCTGTGGGCTGTGGGAGAGCCGCACTGTGGGTGGGTCAGTGCTCAGGGAGCGCCGCACTGTCGGAGGGTCAGTGCTGTGGGAGAGCCGCACTGTGGGTGGGTCAGTGCTGAGGGCGCGCCGCACTGACGGAGGGTCAGCGCCGAGGGAGAGCCGCATTGTCAGAGGGTCAGTGCTGAGGGAGAGCCGCACTGTCGGAGGGTCAGTGCTGAGGGAGAGCCGCACTGTGGGTGGGTCAGTGCTGAGGGAGTGCCACACGGTTGGAGGGTCAGTTCTGAGGGAGAGCCGCACTGTCGGAGGGTCAGTGCTGAAGGAGGGCCGCACTGTCGGAGGGTCAGTGCTGAAGGAGGGCTGCACTGTCGGAGGGTCAGTGCTGAGGGACAGCCGCACTGTCAGAGGATCATTGCTGAGGGAGAGCCGCACTGTCGGAGGGTCAGTGCTGAGGGAGAGCCGCACTGTGGGTGGGTCAGTGCTGAGGGAGCGCCGCACTGTCGGAGGGTCAGTGCTGAGGAGCGCCGCACTGTCGGAGGGTCAGCGCCGAGGGAGAGCCGCACTGTCGGAGGGTCAGCGCCGAGGGAGAGCCGCACTGTCGGAGGGTCAATGCTGAGGGAGAGCCGCACTGTCAGAGGGTCAGTGCTGAGGGAGAGCCGCACTGTCGGAGGGTCAGTGCTGAGGGAACGCCGCACTGTCGGAGGGTCAGTGCTGAGGGAGCGCCGCACTGTCGGAGGGTCAGTGCTGAGGGAGCGCCGCACTGTCGGAGGGTCAGCGCCGAGGGAGAGCCGCACTGTCGGAGGGTCAATGCTGAGGGAGAGCCGCACTGTCAGAGGGTCAGTGCTGAGGGAGAGCCGCACTGTCGGAGGGTCAGTGCTGAGGGAACGCCGCACTGTCGGAGGGTCAGTGCTGAGGGAGAGCCGCACTGTCGGAGGGTCAGTGCTGAGGGAGAGCCGCACTGTCGGAGGATCAGTGCTGAGGGAGAGCCGTACTGTCGGAGGGTCAGCGCCGAGGGAGAGCCGCACAGTCAGAGGGTCAGTGCTGAGGAAGTGGCGCACTGTCGGAGGGTCAGTGCTGAGGGAGAGCCGCACTGTCAGAGGGTCAGTGCTGAGGGAGAGCCGCACTGTCGGCGGGTCAGTACTGAGGGAGAGCCGCACTGTCGGAGGGTCAGTGCTGAGGGAGAGCCGCACTGTCGCCGGGTCAGTGCTGAGGGAGAGCCGCACTGTCAGAGGGTCAGTGCTGAGGGAGAGCCGCACTGTCGGAGGGTCAGTGCTGAGGGAGAGCCGCACTGTCGGAGGATCAGTGCTGAGGGAGAGCCGTACTGTCGGAGGGTCAGCGCCGAGGGAGAGCCGCACAGTCAGAGGGTCAGTGCTGAGGAAGTGGCGCACTGTCGGAGGGTCAGTGCTGAGGGAGAGCCGCACTGTCAGAGGGTCAGTGCTGAGGGAGAGCCGCACTGTCGGCGGGTCAGTACTGAGGGAGAGCCGCACTGTCGGAGGGTCAGTGCTGAGGGAGAGCCGCACTGTCGCCGGGTCAGTGCTGAGGGAGAGCCGCACTGTCAGAGGGTCAGTGCTGAGGAGAGCCGCACTGTCGGAGGGTCAGTGCTGAGGGAGAGCCGCACTGTCGGATGGTCAGTTCTGAGGGAGAACCACACTGTCGGGGGGTCAGTGCTGAGGGAGAGCCGCACTGTCGGAGGTTCAGTGCTGAGGGAGAGCCGCACTGTCGGCGGGTCAGTGCTGAGGGAGAGGTGCACTGTCGGAGGGTCAGTGGTGAGGGAGAGCTGCACTGTCGGAGGGTCAGTGCTGAGGGAGCGCCGCACTGTCAGAGGGTCAGTGCTGTGGGAGAGCCGCACTGTCGGAGGGTCAGTGCTGAGGGAGAGCCGCACTGTCGGAGGGTCAGTGCTGTGGGAGAGCCGCACTGTCAGAGGGTCAGCGCTGAGGGAGAGCCGCACTCTCGGAGGGTCAGTGCTGAGGGAGAGCCGCACTGTCGGAGGGTCAGGGCTGAGGGAGAGCCGCACTCTCGGAGGGTCAGTGCTGAGGGAGAGCCGCACTGTCGGAGGGTCAGGGCTGAGGGAGAGCCGCACTGTCGGAGGGTCAGTGCTGAGGGAGATCCGCACTGTCGGAGGGTCAGTACTGAGGGAGAGCCGCACTGTCGGAGGGTCAGTGCTGAGGGAAAGCCGCACTGTCGGAGGGTCAGTGCTGAGGGAAAGCCGCACTGTCGGAGGGTGAATGCTGAGGGAGAGTCGCACTGTCGGAGGGTCAGCGCTGAGGGAGCGCCGCACTGTCGGAGTGTCAGTGCTGAGGGAGAGCCGCACTGTCGGAGGGTCAGTGCTGAGGGAGAGCCTCACTGTCGGAGTGTCAGTGCTGAGGGAGAGCCGCTCTGTCGGAGGGTCATTGCTGAGGGAGAGCCGCACTGTCGGAGGGTCAGTACTGAGGGAGGGCCGCACTGTCAGAGGGTCAGTGCTGAGGGAGAGCCGCACTGTCGGAGGGTCAGTGCTGAGGGAGAGCCGCACTGTCGGAGGGTCAGTGCTGAGGTAGAGCCGCACTGTCGGAGGGTCAGCGCTGAGGGAGAGCCGCACTGTCGGAGGCTCAGTGTTGTGAGGTGCTTCTGCCCTCTGGGGCTGGGGAACATGCTCCATGGCCAGTATTTTGAAGAAATCCAGGCGTTGGAGATTTCTGTGAAAGTCCAATAATCATGCGCTCCTCCTGGACAGCATTAAACCTCCCTACCGGCCTTTGACTCTTCCCCCCCCTTTAACCTGGTGACCTGCAGGAACTGGTAAATTAGATCCAAGTCTCGTGGCCAGTACGATGACTGATGCCATTGCCTCGGCGGCCCGGGATTTTCCATCCGGCTCTCTCCAACTGGTCTGCATCATCGTCTCCAACAGCTTCATTTTCAAGAGCTTCACAGACGTTCTGGCCAATCGACTGCAGGAGGCCTCAGCTGCCAGCACACTGAGTGGTAAGTCCTTCCATCTCTCTCATTCACCTCACCCATATGCGCGCGCGCACGCACACACACACACACGCACACACACACACACACACACAGTCTCACACACAAACACACACACAGACACACACACACACACACAGACACACAGACACACACACACACACACACACACACACACACAGTCTCACACACAAACCAATCACACACACACACACACACACACACACACACACACACACACACACAGTCTCACACACAATCACCCACACACACAGACACACAGACACACACACACACACACACAGTCTCACACACAAACAATCACACACACACACACACACACACAAACAATCACACACACACACACACACACACACACACACACACACAGTCTCTCACACACACACACACACACACACACACACACACACACACACACACACACACACACACACACACACACACACACACACACACACACACACAAACCCCCAACACAGCCTTTGACATCCCTGAGGTGGTTCAAACACCCTGTAAAACGGTCTCAAGCTTTCCAATCTGGTATGATCTTTGCCAAGAAACAGCTCTCCCTGGTGGATAACCAGCCAGCCAGTAAACCTGACTGCACAAGGTAGCAACTGGCTCAGCCTGGACCCAACAGCTTTGACCACCACTTGCATTGATTTAGCACCTTTGAGATGAAAATACCCTCACACACATGCACACAATTACACACACACACACACACACACACACACACACACACACACAGTCTCACACACAAACAATCACACACACCACACACACACACATAATCACACTCACAATCGCGCACACACACACACACACACACACACACACACAGTCTCACACACAATCACACACACACACACACACACACACACACACATAATCACACTCACAATCGCACACACACACACACAGTCTCACACACAAACAATCACACACACACACACATAATCACACTCACAATCGCACACACACACACACACACACACACACACACACACACAGTCTCACACACACACACACACACACACACATAATCACACTCACAATCGCACACACACACACGCAGTCTCCACACACACGCAGTCTCTCGCGCGCAGTCTTGCGCGCGCACAGTCTTGCGCGCGCACAGTCTCGCGCACAGACGTGATCGCGCACATACACAGTCGCAGACACACACGCAATCACACACAGACACGCACACTCGCATGCTGTTGTGCACGCACAATCACACTCATGCTCACACAAACACACACAAAATCATTCTCACAATTCGACTCACACAATCACACTCTCACACGCAACACACACACACAATCACATGGTCACACACGCACACAATCACACAATTGCACACGCTTGGACACACGTGATCATGCTCGTACAAGCTCTCACAAACACATGTGCAGAGTGTCACACACACACAATCACACATACACAGTCTCACATGCACACAGTCACACGCAGAGTCACACACATGCGCAAGCACACACACACAGAGTCTCTCACACACACATGCAGAGTCACCCATACAATCACACACAATCTCACACACACAGAATCTCACTCACAGACACACACAAATACAAACATGTGCCAATGGTGGAACGATGGGAATCAGGGGTACATGAGAGACCAGAATTGGAGGAGTGCAGAGATCTCGGAGGGCAATCGAGGCTGAAGGAGGTTACAGAGATAGGGAGCGTTGGATGGGGTTGAGGAGGTTACAATGGCAGGGAGGGTTGGAGGGATTGGAGGAGGATACAGAGATAGGGAGGGGTGTAGGAGCTAGAGGAGGTTACAAAGAAAGGGAGGGGTGTAGGGGCTGGAGGAGGTTACAGAGGGGAGGGGTGTAGGGGCTGGAGGAGGTTACAGAGATACGGAGGGGTGTAGGGTCTGGAGGAGGTTACAGAGATAGGGAGGGGTGTAGGGGGCTGGAGGATGTTACAGAGATAGGGAGGGGTGTAGGGGCTGGAGGATGTTACAGAGATAGGGAGGGGTGTAGGGGCTGGAGGAGGTTACAGAGATAGGGAGGGGTGTAGTAGGGGGCTGGAGGAGGTTACAGAGATTGGAAGGGGTGTAGAGGCTGGAGGAGGTTACAGAGATAGGGAGGGGTGTAGGGGCTGGAGGAGGTTACAGAGATAGGGAGGGGTGTAGGGGCTGGAGGAGGTTTCAGAGATAGGGAGGGGTGTAGGGGGCTGGAGGAGGTTACAGAGATAGGGAGGGGTGTAGGGGGCTGGAGGAGGTTACAGAGATAGGGAGGGGTGTAGGGGGCTGGAGGAGGTTACAGAGATAGTGAGGCATTTAGGGGGCTGGAGGAGGTGACAGAGATAGGGAGGGGTGTAGGGGGCTGGAGGAGGTTACAGAGATAGGGAGGGGTGTAGGAGGGGCTGGAGGAGGTTACAGAGATAGGGAGGGGTGTAGGATCTGGAGGAGGTTACAGAGATAGGGAGGGGTGTAGGGGGCTGGAGGAGGTTACAGAGATAGGGAGGGATGTAGGGGCTGGAGGATATTACAGAGATAGGGAGGGGTGCAGGGGCTGGAGGAGGTTACAGAGATAGGGAGGGGTGTAGGGGCTGGAGGAGGTTACAGGGATAGGGAGGGGTGTAGGGGCTGGAGGAGGTTACAGGGATAGGGAGGGGTGTAGGGGCTGGAGGAGGTTACAGAGATAGGGAGGGGTGTAGGGGCTGGAGGAGGTTACAGAGATAGGGAGGGGTGTAGGGTCTGGAGGAGGTTACAGAGATAGGGAGGGGTGTAGGGTCTGGAGGAGGTTACAGAGATAGGGAGGGGTGTAGGGGCTGGAGGAGGTTACAGAGATAGGGAGTGGTGTAGGGGCTGGAGGAGGTTACAGAGATAGGGAGGGGTGTAGGAGCTGGAGGAGGTTACAGAGATAGGTAGGGGTGGAGGGGCTGGAGGAGGTTACAGGGATAGGGAGGGGTGTAGGGGGCTGGAGGAGGTTACAGAGATAGAGAGGGGTGTAGGGGACTGGAGGAGGTTACAGAGATAGGGAGGGGTGTAGGGGGCTGGAGGAGGTGACAGAGATAGGGAGGGGTGTAGGGGGCTGGAGGAGGTTACAGAGATAGGGAGGGGTGTAAGGGCTGGAGGAGGTTACAGAGATAGGGAGGGGTGTAGGGGCTGGAGGAGGTTACAGAGATAGTGAGGCATTTAGGGGGCTGCAGGAGGTTACAGAGATAGGGAGGGGTGTAGGGGCAGGAGGAGGTTACAGAGATAGGGAGGGGTGTAGAGGCTGGAGGAGGTTACAGAGATAGGGAGGGGTGTAGTGCCAGAAGAAGCAGACGGGGAGCAGCGACACTGGGTGTGTGTTTGGAGATGGGGAGCAGCGACACTGGGTGTGTGTTTGGAGATGGGGAGCAGCGACACTGGGTGTGTGTTTGGAGATGAGGAGCAGTGACACTGGGTGTGTGTTTGGAGATGGGGAGCAGCGACACTGGGTGTGTGTTTGGAGATGGGGAGCAGTGACACTGGGTGTGTGTTTGGAGATGGGGAGCAGTGACACTGGGTGTGTGTTTGGAGACGGGGAGCAGCGACACTGGGTGTGTGTTTGGAGATGGGGAGCAGCGACACTGGGTGTGTTGTTTGGAGATGGGGAGCAGCGACACTGGGTGTGTGTTTGGAGATGGGGAGCAGTGACACTGGTGTGTGTTTGGAGATGGGGAGCAGCGACACTGGGTGTTGTGTTTGGAGATGGGGAGCAGCGACACTGGGTGTGTGTTTGGAGATGGGGGAGCAGTGACACTGGGTGTGTGTTTTGGAGATGGGGAGCAGGCGACACTGGGGTGTGTGTTTGGAGACGCGGGGAGCAGCGACACTGGTGTGTGTTTGGAGACGGGGAGCAGCGACACTGGGTGTGTTTTTGGGAGATGGGGAGCAGTGACACTGGGTGTGTGTTTGGAGACGCGGGGAGCAGTGACACTGGGTGTGTGTTTGGAGATGGGGAGCAGCGACACTGGGTGTGTGTTTGGAGATGGGGAGCAGCGACACTGGGTGTGTGTTTGGAGATGGGGGAGCAGCGACACTGGGTGTGTGTTTGGAGATGGGGAGCAGCGACACTGGGTGTGTGTTTGGAGATGGGGAGCAGCGACACTGGGTGTGTGTTTGGAGACGCGGGGGGGAGCAGTGACACTGGGTGTGTGTTTGGGAGATGGGGAGCAGCGACTCTGGGTGTCTGTTTGGAGATGGGGGAGCAGCGACACTGGGTGTGTGTTTGGAGATGGGGAGCAGCGACTCTGGGTGTGTGTTTGGAGGATGGGGAGCAGCGACACTGGGTGTGTGTTTGGAGATGGGGAGCAGCGACACTGGGTGTGTGTTTGGAGACGGGGAGCAGTGACACTGGGTGTGTGTTTGGAGATGGGGAGCAGCGACACTGGGTGTGTGTTTGGAGATGGGGGAGCAGCGACACTGGGTGTGTGTTTGGAGATGGGGAGCAGTGACACTGGGTGTGTGTTTGGAGATGGGGAGCAGCGACACTGGTGTGTGTTTGGAGACGGGGAGCAGCGACACTGGGTGTGTGTTTGGAGATGGGGAGCAGCGACACTGGGTGTGTGTTTGGAGATGGGGAGCAGCGACACTGGGTGGTGTGTTTGGAGATGGGGAGCAGCGACACTGGGGTGTGTGTTTGGAGATGGGGAGCAGTGACTCTGGGTGTGTGTTTGGAGACGCGGGGAGCAGCGACACTGGGTGTGTGTTTGGAGATGGGGAGCAGCGACTCTGGGTGTGTGTTTGGAGACGGGGAGCAGTGACACTGGGTGTGTGTTTGGAGATGTGGAGCAGCGACACTGGGTGTGTGTTTGGAGGATGGGGCCAGCGACACTGGGTGTGTGTTTGGAGATGGGAGCAGCGACACTGGGTGTGTGTTTGGAGATGGGGAGCAGCGACACTGGGTGTGTGTTTTGGAGATCGGGAGCAGCGACACTGGGTGTGTGTTTGGAGATGGGGGAGCAGCGACACTGCGTGTGTGTTTGGAGATGGGGAGTAGCGACACTGGGTGTGTGTTTGGAGATGGGGAGCAGTGACTCTGGGTGTGTGTTTGGAGATGGGGAGCAGTGACACTGGGTGTGTGTTTGGAGTCGCGGGGAGCAGTGACACTGGGTGTGTGTTTGGAGATGGGGAGCAGCGACACTGGGGTGTGTGTTTGGAGATGGGGAGCAGCGACACTGGGTGTGTGTTTGGAGACGGGGAGCAGCGACACTGGGTGTGTGTTTGGAGATGGGGAGCAGCGACACTGGGTGTGTGTTTGGAGATGGGGAGCAGCGACACTGGGTGTGTGTTTGGAGATGGGGAGCAGTGACTCTGGGTGTATATTTGGAGATGGGGAGCAGCGACACTGGGTGTGTGTTTGGAGATGGGGAGCAGCGACACTGGGTGTGTGTTTGGAGATGGGGAGCAGCGACACAGGGTGTGTGTTTGGAGACGGGGAGCAGCGACACTGGGTGTGTGTTTGGAGATGGGGAGCAGCGACACTGGGTGTGTGTTTGGAGATGGGGAGCAGCGACACTGGGTGTGTGTTTGGAGATGGGGAGCAGCGACACTGGGTGTGTGTTTGGAGATGGGGAGCAGTGACACTGGGTGTGTGTTTGGAGACGGGGAGCAGCGACACTGGGTGTGTGTTTGGAGATGGGGAGCAGCGACACTGGGTGTGTGTTTGGAGATGGGGAGCAGCGACACTGGGTGTGTGTTTGGAGACGCGGGGAGCAGTGACACTGGGTGTGTGTTTGGAGATGGGGAGCAGCGACTCTGGGTGTGTGTTTGGAGATGGGGAGCAGCGATTCTGTGTGTGTGTTTGGAGATGGGGAGCAGCGACACTGGGTGTGTGTTTGGAGATGGGGAGCAGTGACTCTGGGTGTGTGTTTGGAGATGGGGAGCAGCGACACTGGGTGTGTGTTTGGAGATGGGGAGCAGGGACACTGGGTGTGTGTTTGGAGATGGGGAGCAGCGACACTGGGTGTGTGTTTGGAGATGGGGAGCAGCGACACTGGGTGTGTGTTTGGAGATGGGGAGCAGCGACACTGGGTGTATGTTTGGAGATGGGGAGCAGCGACACTGGGTGTGTGTTTGGAGATGGGGAGCAGTGACACTGGGTGTGTGTTTGGAGATGGGGAGCAGCGACACTGGGTGTGTGTTTGGAGATGGGGAGCAGCGACACTGGGTGTGTGTTTGGAGCTGGGGAGCAGTGACACTGGGTGTGTGTTTGGAGATGGGGAGCAGCGACACTGGGTGTGTGTTTGGAGATGGGGAGCAGTGACACTGGGTGTCTGTTTGGAGATGGGGAGCAGCGACACTGGGTGTGTGTTTGGAGATGGGGAGCAGCGACACTGGGTGTGTGTTTGGAGATGGGGCCAGCGACACTGGGTGTGTGTTTGGAGATGGGGAGCAGCGACACTGGGTGTGTGTTTGGAGATGGGGAGCAGCGACACTGGGTGTGTGTTTGGAGATCGGGAGCAGCGACACTGGGTGTGTGTTTGGAGATGGGGAGCAGCGACACTGCGTGTGTGTTTGGAGATGGGGAGTAGCGACACTGGGTGTGTGTTTGGAGATGGGGAGCAGTGACTCTGGGTGTGTGTTTGGAGATGGGGAGCAGTGACACTGGGTGTGTGTTTGGAGTCGCGGGGAGCAGTGACACTGGGTGTGTGTTTGGAGATGGGGAGCAGCGACACTGGGTGTGTGTTTGGAGATGGGGAGCAGCGACACTGGGTGTGTGTTTGGAGACGGGGAGCAGCGACACTGGGTGTGTGTTTGGAGATGGGGAGCAGCGACACTGGGTGTGTGTTTGGAGATGGGGAGCAGCGACACTGGGTGTGTGTTTGGAGATGGGGAGCAGCGACACTGGGTGTGTGTTTGGAGATGGGGAGCAGTGACTCTGGGTGTATATTTGGAGATGGGGAGCAGCGACACTGGGTGTGTGTTTGGAGATGGGGAGCAGCGACACTGGGTGTGTGTTTGGAGATGGGGAGCAGCGACACAGGGTGTGTGTTTGGAGACGGGGAGCAGCGGACACTGGGTGTGTGTTTGGAGATGGGGAGCAGCGACACTGGGGTGTGTGTTTGGAGATGGGGAGCAGCGACACTGGGTGTGTGTTTGGAGATGGGGAGCAGCGACACTGGGTGTGTGTTTGGAGATGGGGAGCAGTGACACTGGGTGTGTGTTTGGAGACGGGGAGCAGCGACACTGGGTGTGTGTTTGGAGATGGGGAGCAGCGACACTGGGTGTGTGTTTGGAGATGGGGAGCAGCGACACTGGGTGTGTGTTTGGAGACGCGGGGAGCAGTGACACTGGGTGTGTGTTTGGAGATGGGGAGCAGCGACTCTGGGTGTGTGTTTGGAGATGGGGAGCAGCGATTCTGTGTGTGTGTTTGGAGATGGGGAGCAGCGACACTGGGTGTGTGTTTGGAGATGGGGAGCAGTGACTCTGGGTGTGTGTTTGGAGATGGGGAGCAGCGACACTGGGTGTGTGTTTGGAGATGGGGAGCAGGGACACTGGGTGTGTGTTTGGAGATGGGGAGCAGCGACACTGGGTGTGTGTTTGGAGATGGGGAGCAGCGACACTGGGTGTGTGTTTGGAGATGGGGAGCAGCGACACTGGGTGTGTGTTTGGAGATGGGGAGCAGCGACACTGGGTGTGTGTTTGGAGATGGGGAGCAGTGACACTGGGTGTGTGTTTGGAGATGGGGAGCAGCGACACTGGGTGTGTGTTTGGAGATGGGGAGCAGCGACACTGGGTGTGTGTTTGGAGCTGGGGAGCAGTGACACTGGGTGTGTGTTTGGAGATGGGGAGCAGCGACACTGGGTGTGTGTTTGGAGATGGGGAGCAGTGACACTGGGTGTCTGTTTGGAGATGGGGAGCAGCGACACTGGGTGTGTGTTTGGAGATGGGGAGCAGTGACACTGGGTGTCTGTTTGGACATGGGGAGCAGCGACACTGGGTGTGTGTTTGGAGATGGGGAGCAGCGACTCTGGGTGTGTGTTTGGAGATGGGGAGCAGTGACACTGGGTGTGTGTTTGGAGACGGGGAGCAGCGACACTGGGTGTGTGTTTGGAGATGGGGAGCAGCGACACTGGGTGTGTGTTTGGAGATGGGGAGCAGCGACACTGGGTGTGTGTTTGGAGATGGGGAGCAGCGACACTGGGTGTGTGTTTGGAGACGCGGGGAGCAGCGACACTGGGTGTGTGTTTGGAGATGGGGAGCAGCGACACTGGGTGTGTGTTTGGAGATGGGGAGCAGTGACACTGGGTGTGTGTTTGGAGATGGGGAGCAGCGACTCTGGGTGTGTGTTTGGAGATGGGGAGCATTGACACTGGGTGTGTGTTTGGAGATGGGGAGCAGCGACACTGGGTGTGTGTTTGGAGATGGGGAGCAGCGACACTGGGTGTGTGTTTGGAGATGGGGAGCAGCGACACTGGGTGTGTGTTTGGAGCTGGGGAGCAGTGACACTGGGTGTGTGTTTGGAGATGGGGAGCAGCGACACTGGGTGTGTGTTTGGAGATGGGGAGCAGTGACACTGGGTGTCTGTTTGGAGATGGGGAGCAGCGACACTGGGTGTGTGTTTGGAGATGGGGAGCAGTGACACTGGGTGTCTGTTTGGAGATGGGGAGCAGTGACTCTGGGTGTGTGTTTGGAGATGGGGAGCAGCGACACTGGGTGTGTGTTTGGAGATGGGGTGCAGCGACACTGGGTGTGTGTTTGGAGATGGGGAGCAGTGACTCTGGGTGTGTGTTTGGAGATGGGGAGCAGCGACACTGGGTGTGTGTTTGGAGATGGGGAGCAGCGACACTGGGTGTGTGTTTGGAGATGGGGAGCAGTGACTCTGGGTGTGTGTTTGGAGATTGGGAGCAGCGACACTGGGTGTGTGTTTGGAGATGGGGAGCAGCGACACTGGGTGTGTGTACGGAGACGCGGGGAGCAGCGACACTGGGTGTGTGTTTGGAGACGCGGGGAGCAGCGACACTGGGTGTGTGTTTGGAGATGGGGAGCAGCGACACTGTGTGTGTTTGGAGATGGGGAGCAGTGACACTGGGTGTGTGTTTGGAGATGGGGAGCAGCGACACTGGGTGTGTGTTTGGAGATGGGGAGCAGTGACACTGGGTGTGTGTTTGGAGATGGGGAGCAGCGACACAGGGTGTGTGTTTGGAGATGGGGAGCAGTGACACTGGGTGTGTGTTTGGAGATGGGGAGCAGCGACACTGGGTGTGTGTTTGGAGACGCGGGGAGCAGCGACACTGGGTGTGTGTTTGGAGACGGGGAGCAGCGACACTGGGTGTGTGTTTGGAGATGGGGAGCAGCGACTCTAGGTGTGTGTTTGGAGATGGGGAGCAGCGACACTGGGTGTGTGTTTGGAGATGGGGAGCAGCGACACTGGGTGTGTGTTTGGAGACGGGGAGCAGCGACACTGGGTGTGTGTTTGAAGACGGGGAGCAGCGACACTGGGTGTGTGTTTGGAGATGGGGAGCAGCGACACTGGGTGTGTGTTTGGAGATGGGGAGCAGCGACACTGGGTGTGTGTTTGGAGATGGGGAGCAGCGACACTGGGTGTGTGTTTGGAGATGGGGAGCAGCGACACTGGGTGTGTGTTTGGAGATGGGGAGCAGCGACACTGGGTGTGTGTTTGGAGATGGGGAGCAGCGACACTGGGTGTGTGTTTGGAGATGGGGAGCAGCGACACTGGGTGTGTGTTTGGAGATGGGGAGCAGCGACACTGGGTGTGTGTTTGGAGATGGGGAGCAGTGACACTGGGTGTGTGTTTGGAGATGGGGAGCAGCGACACTGGGTGTGTGTTTGGAGATGGGGAGCAGCGACACTGGGTGTGTGTTTGGAGATGGGGAGCAGCGACACTGGGTGTGTGTTTGGAGATGGGGAGCAGAGACACTGGGTGTGTGTTTGGAGATGGGGAGCAGCGACACTGGGTGTGTGTTTGGAGACGCGGGGAGCAGCGACACTGGGTGTGTGTTTGGAGATGGGGAGCAGTGACACTGGGTGTGTGTTTGGAGATGGGGAGCAGCGACACTGGGTGTGTGTTTGGAGATGGGGAGCAGCGACACTGGGTGTGTGTTTGGAGATGGGGAGCAGCGACACTGGGTGTGTGTTTGGAGACGGGGAGCAGCGACACTGGCTGTGTGTTTGGAGATGGGGAGCAGCGACACTGGGTGTGTGTTTGGAGATGGGGAGCAGCGACTCTGGGTGTGTGTTTGGAGACGCGAGGACTAACCCATGCCACTCGTTCTCCCACAGCGGCCCCGAGCGGCTCCGGGACATCGGCCGAGTGGCAGTGGATTGGAGAGGAGGAGCCCCCCGCCGTCCTCCACGTCTTCGGGAGTGACGAGGCCAGCGTGCAGGAGGCGCTGAGCCAGCTGCGGTGCATCCACCTGGCTCACTTCCACGAGGCGTCCGTCTCCCACCAGCGCCTGACCCGGCGGCTGGGGTCCGGCGAGCTGGACGCGCTCCTGCGCCTGGCCCCCCGCCACCCGCATCCGCCTGGCGCTGGACCGAGGCAGCCTGAGGCTGCGGGGCGAGGCTTGGAGGGTGGAGGCGGCCCTTCAGTCCGCCCTGCTGCTGCTGGAGGAGGCTGACCAGAGGGAGTTCGAGGCCCTGCTGTCCGAGGTGCGCTGGAGCTACTGTCCCCCCGGGGGGGAGGTGCCCTTCGACCCCAGAGCCAACTTTCAGCTGGAGAGTTGCTTCAGCGAGCAGTCGAAGGAGACTGTGGTCCAGACTGGGGGCCTCACGTTCTTTGTTAACCTGCATTCGTTCGAGGCCACAGTGAGCGAGAGTCAGCAGCTTGTTCTGATCAGGAGGGTGCTGGCCCACAGCGCCAAGTAATCCAGCTCAGAGCACCAGCCCCGCGTCCTGTTCACCAACCGCTTACCCACCCACCCACCCACCCTGCTCTTCGCGGTCAGACCACAAGGCACAAGGAGCAGAAATGAGGCCGTTCGACCCATCGAGTCTGCTCCGCCTTTCAGTCGCGGCCGATCAGCTTCTCAACCCCATTCTCCCCGCCGCCTTCTCCCCGTCACCTTCGACCGCGCCCCCCCCCCCCCCACTCAGAGAGAGTTGTGACAGCCTGCAGCTGAGCCGTGGAGCTCCTGGGTTCGGCGAGACAGAATTGCACTTCTGATATGTACACGTCTCTTAGTTTAACAGAGCTTGATAGTTATACCTGGAGCGTTGCTGCTTCCTTCTTCTCTGCTCATGTGCCTCAGCTCCACTTTGATTTAACTGTAACGTGCAGGAAATGTGTTGATCAAGAGGATATGAGTGTGAGTGTGACACTGTAGAGAAGCACTCAGTCAGAAATCCTGACTCTGGTGTCTCAATAAAGACTCCGCCCTGCACTTGTTACAGCTCTTTTTGTGTGGGTGTCGGTGTGTGTGTGTGTGCACGCCTGTGTGTGTGTGTGTGCATGCCTGTGTGTGTGTGTGTGTGTGTGTGTGTGTGTGTGTGTGTGTGTGCACGCCTGTGTGTGTGTGTGTGTGTGCACGCCTGTGTGTGTGTGTGTGTGTGTGCACGCCTGTGTGTGTGTGTGCACGCCTGTGTGTGTGTGTGTGTGTGTGTGTGTGTGTGTGTGCACGCCTGTGTGTGTGTGTGTGTGTGTGCACGCCTGTGTGTGTGTGTGTGTGTGTGTGTGTGTGTGTGCACGCCTGTGTGTGTGTGTGTGTGTGTGGGTGTCGGTGTGTGTGTGTGTGACTGTGTGCACACGCCTGTGTGTGTGTGTGTGTCGGTGTGTGTGTGTGCACGCCTGTGTGTGTGTGTGTGTGTGTGTGCACGCCTGTGTGTGTGTGTGTGTGTGTGTGTGGGTGTGGGTGTCGGTGTGTGTGTGTGTGACACAGTGCACACGCCTGTGTGTGTGTGTGTCGGTGTGTGTGTGTGTGACTGTGTGCACACGCCTGTGTGTGTGTGTGTGTGTGTCGGTGTGTGTGTGTGTGATTGTGTGTGTGTGTGTGTGTGCACGCGTGTGTGTGTGTGTGAGTGTGTGTGTGTGCACGCCTGTGTGTGTGTGTGTGCACCCCTGTGTGTGTGTGTGGGTGTCGGTGTGTGTGTGTGTGTGTGTGTGTGTGACTGTGTGCACACGCCTGTGTGTGTGTGTGTGTGTGTGACTGTGTGCACACGCCTGTGTGTGTGTGTGTGTGTGTGTGTGCACGCCTGTGTGTGTGTGTGTGACTATGTGTGTGTGTGTGTGCACGCCTGTGTGTGTGTGTGTGTGTGTGTGTGTGTGTGTATGTCTGTGCGTGATTGTGACTGTGTGTGTGTCTCCCTGTATGTGTGCATGTGCATGTCTGTGTGAGAGTGTAAGTGTGTATGTATGTGTGTGGGTCTGAGTGTGACGGTGTGCGTGTGTGCATGTCTGTGTATGACTGTAACTGCATGTGCATTTGACTGTGCAGGTGTCTGTGCATGTGTGACTGTGAGTGTGACCTTGTCAGTGCCTGTCTGTGTGAGTGCAATAGTCTTTAAGTGTGACTGTGTGTTGTGTATGTGCCAGCAGTCTGTTGTTTGAAGCAACAAGACAAATTCTAATGAGTAAGCACTCCAACACCAACCAGGGAAGGTATACAGCTGGGCGGTAAAGCTCTCTATACACTGTCCCCATCAAACACTCCCAGGACAAGGACATCACGGGGTTAGATACAGAGTAATGCTCTCTCTACACTGTCCCCATCAAACACTCCCAGGACAGGTACAGCACGAGGTTAGATACAGAGTAAAGCTCTCTCTACACTGTCCCCATCAAACACTCCCAGGACAAGGACATCACGGGGTTAGATACAGAGTAAATCTCCCTCTACACTGTCCCCATCAAACACTCCCAGGACAGGTACAGCACGGGGTTAGATACAGAGTAAAGCACCCTCTACACTGTCCCCATCAAACACTCCCAGGACAGGTACAGCACGGGGTTAGATACAGAGTAAAGCACCCTCTACACTGTCCCCATCAAACACTCCCAGGACAGGTACAGCACGGGGTTAGATACAGAGTAAAGCTCCCTCTACACTGTCCCCATCAAACACTCCCAGGACAGGTACAGCACGGGGTTAGATACAAAGTAAAGCTCCCTCTACACTGTCCCCATCAAACACTCCCAGGACTGTTACAGCACGGGGTTAGATACGGAGTAAATCTCCCTCTACACTGTCCCCGACAAACACTCCCAGGACTGGCACAGCACGGGGTTAGATACAGAGTAAAGCTCCCTCTACACTGTCCACATCAAACACTCCCAGGACTGGCACAGCACGGGGTTAGATACAGAGTAAAGCTCCCTCTACACTGTCCCCATCAAACACTCTCAGGACAGGTACAGCACGGGGTTAGATACAGAGTAAAGCTCCCTCTACACTGTCCCCATCAAACACTCCCAGGACAGGTACAGCACGGGGTTAGATACAGAGTAAAACTCCCTCTACACCGATACATCAAACACACCCACATGAAGTTAGCTGAAGAACAAAGCTTCCTTGTGGTTATCTGAATGCTTTATGAATGACAGAAAAAAAACTTGCATTTATATAGGACCTTGAATGTTAAAAAATGTTCAAAAAAAGCTTCCCAGGAGCGACTATCAAACAGAACTTTATCACAGAGCCACATGATGAGCCATTCGGGACATGTTCCCATGGAGGGAGGTCTTCATGGATGCTTTAAAGGAGAGAGAGCAAGGCGGAGAGACAGCACAATCGATGGAGCGATTCAACTTGGAGCTGGACGTGAGGCCTGAATTGGATGAGTGCAGAGGTCACAGAATCATGCAGTGCAGAAGAGGCCCTTCGGCCCATCGAGTCTGCACCAACACCTGAGAAACACCTGATCGACCTACCTACCTAATCCCCATTGACCGGCGCTTGGCCCATAGCCTTGAATGTTACGAGGGGCCGAGCACTCATCCAGTTGCTTTTTAAAGGATGTGAGGGTAACCCACCCTCCACCCCCCTCCCAGGCAGCGCATTCCAGACCCTCACCACCCTCTGGGTAAAAAAGCCTTTCCTCACATCCCCCCTAAACCTCCTGCCCCCCTCACCTTGAACTTATGTCCCCTTGTGACTGACCCTTCAACTAAGGGGAACAGCTGCTCCCTATCCACTCTGTCCATGCCCCTCATAATCTTGTACACCTCGATCAGGTCGCCCCTCAGTCTTCTCTGCTCCAACAAAAACAACCCAAGTCTATCCAGCCTCTCTTCATAAGTTAAATGTTTCATCCCAGGCAACATCCTGGTGAATCTCCTCTGCACCCCCTCCAGTGCCATCACATCCTTCCTATAATGTGGTGACCAGAACAGCACACAGTACTCCAGCTGTGGCCTCACCAAGGTTCTATACAACTCCAACATGACCTCCCTACTTTTGTAATCTATACCTCGATTGATAAAGGCAAGTGTCCCATACGCCTTTTTCACCACCCCACGAGCATGCCCCTCCGCCTTCAGAGATCTACGGACACACACGCCAAGGTCCCTTTGTTCCTCAGAACTTCCTAGTGCCATGCCGTTCATTGAATACTTCCTTGTCAAATTACTCCTTCCAAGGTGTATCACCTCACACTTTTCAGGGTTAAATTGCATCTGCCACTTATCTGCCCATTTGACCATCCCGTCTATATCTTCCTGTAGCCCAAGACACTCAACCTCACTGTTAACCACCCGGCCAATCTTTGTGTCATCCGCAAACTGACTAATCCCAACTCCCCCCCCCCCCCCAACATAGTCATCTATGTTGTTTATATAAATGACGGATAATAGGGGACCGAGCACAGATCCCTGTGGTACACCACCGGACACTGGCTTCCAGTCACAGAGATCCTAGAACCGTCGATACTTTACAGCACAGAAAGAGCCCGGTTGATCCATCACGCCTGCCCCCGGCTTAAAATCAAGGCACCCAACAGCGATCCCTCCTTCCAGAGCCTGCTCCGTAGCTCTGCGGGTTAACAGGACCCCGGGTGCACATCCAGACACTTTTCCAGTGAGTTGAAGTCTTCTGCCTCCACTACCCTTCCGGGCAGTGAGTTCCCTACACCCCCGCCACCCTCTGGGTGAAGAAACCTTTGCCTGTCTCCCCTCTACTCCTTCCACCAATCACTGAATCCATCGCCCCCTCCCCCCGCACCCAGTCACTGACCTCTCCGCTGTCTCACCACCCATTCTGTCCGGGTCCCTCACAAGCTGGTGCATCTCAGTCGAAGCTGCCCTCATCCTCCTCTCTTCCAAAGCCCTCTTGGAGGGCTGGAGGCGGCTACGGAGATACTGAAGGAGCTGGCGTTTGGGAGGGGGGGTGGGTGGGGGGAGATGGTGGGGGTAGGGGGGAGTCGGCCTCATCCAAACGATGCCAAGGCCTCACGGATTGATGGGACCAGTAGTCTCCCTCACAAATCTTTATACCTATAATCAGCATTTACTAAATATTAATCGTCTGTAATTTACCTGCATCAGTTTGTAAATCTCTTGAGTCAAATCCAGCACTAATTTTTCTATTCATTCATGGGATATGAGCGTCGCTGGTTGGACCAGCATTTATGGCCCATCCCTAATTGTCCCTTGACATGGTGGTGATGGTGGGCTGCCTTCTTGAAGTGCTGCAGCCCCTGCGGTGTTATTATTGATTAATTATTACTAATAAATAACCCTGACACGAAGGCGTCTTTTTTATTCCAAAGCACAGTGAGAATGATGCACTCACGAACGGTTGCTGCACTGTAATGCTTCTGTTACTGACACACTCAATCCGAAAGTCAGCACCACTAAACCCAAACAACATGACATCAATTGGCTAGGCAGTTTGAGAATCTTGAATTATCATTGAGAGGAAAATTAAAAAGTTGTGACGGGATTGGCACTTGAGAGCCCAACTAATATCACTTTAGGCGGAGGAAGGACACCCTGCAGCTCTTTCCCGATCTGGGCTGGAAAGAATATCACCAGAAGTCACATTTATACAGTGCCTTTCTCCCGCTTGGGATGTCCAGGAGTGTTTCACTGCTAATGGCAACCGGTGGTGCGTCGGCCTGGGTTTGTGGGGCTCGGGTGTCTCAAGTGAGGCTTGAACCCGCGACCTGCTGGCTCAAGAGGCAAGACTTGGAGCCGGCTACCCACTAACCCCGGCGGCTACCCAGGCTTGTCAAACTGACCAACAAGAAGCCCAGCTGCCCGACTCGCGTCCCATCTAAAGGGGCACCTTATCCATGAAGGACCACCCACTATGTGCAGCCGTCATTGTCCTGCGGCTCAGCTCAGTGGGGGTAAACAAGTCTTGCATCAGACTGTGCAGTGTAGCGTGTTAACCTGGGCGTTGGTTGCAGGAGCACAAGGCGCTCAGATGTTTCCTGTTTTCGGCGAGGTGTCGCTCTATAAATATCCGCGTGGGGAAGTGAAACTGGCAGCTGACTAGGCTGAGGATCACAGATCGGAAACTCTGGCCCGGTTTGCTTACGGCGCCAGGTGAACCACCAGCAGTGGCCCTGCTTTCTGATCGCTGAGGGGGTCACCCCCATCGCTCGGCGTCTGCCTCCTGGCGAGAGAGAACGAGAGGCAGCAGGAACTTGCATCTACATAGCGCCTGTCCGCTGCTGACGCCGGAGCGCTCTCCAAAGCGTCGCAGGAAAACCGGCCCACAGCAAGATCCCGCAGATGGGCAAGGTCAAAAGATGCCAGTTAAGCGACTCCCGTGTCCCAACCAGCCGCCACCCCCACCAGTATCACATTTCCAGGCTGCGATTCCAGACTCCGACCTGCACTCACAACACCTTAACTCTGCCTGAATGGAGTTTAATTTAAGTGAGTCCCGTCCACTGCGAGTTCAGGAGTTTGAATATTTGAATGCGGGCTTTGGAGAATAAAACCATCCACGCTGCGCTGGAAAACCTGGTTAGTGCCGTCACAAGGGGAAAGGACAGATGATGGAGCCCTTGAAATGGTGTCCGGGTTATATGTTTGGCCACTTTAACACTGGTCTGTGAAACATTACATTTCAGGTGGACTTCGAAGAAAACTTGCGGTCAGTCAATTTCAGAATGTAGAGCGACTTTGGAGCAACTACCAGTCACCTTTTGCTTGGGGCTGGGTCTGGAGCTTCAGGAGCTGCTGTCTTCTTTACTCGAGCAGTTGGTCCTTCTCGTTTTTCTCCCCAAGAGCCAAAAAACCAGCCTTCTAGCTTTTAAAACACAGCTTTCCAGGCGTGGTTTCTTTTAAAATCAAAGCCATAAACCACCACGTGACCCCGTTCGTAAACAGTCCGCTGGGGTCAGGAAGCCTCTAGCTTCTTTCAAATGCCTGTGTCCAGTGGGGTTCCACAGGGCTCGGTGTTGGGTCCCTTGCTGTTCGTGGTATATATAAACGATTTACACTTGAATGTAGGAGGGTTGATCAGTAAGTTTGTGGATGACAGGAAAATCGGTGGGGTGGTAAATAGTGAGGAGGATAGCCTGAGATTACAAGAGGATATAGACGGGCTGGTCAGATGGGCTGATCAGTGGCAAATGGAGTTTAATACAGATAAGTGTGAGGTGATGCACTTGGGCAGGACAAACAAGGCACGGGAATACACAATGATCGGTAGGGCCCTGGGAAGTACCGAGGATCAGAGGGACCTTGGTGTGCATGTCCACCGGTCCCTTAAGGTAGCGGGACAGGTCGATAAGGTGGTTAGGAAGGTGTCAGAGGTTAATCACACCAAGGCATCATTAACAGGTAGAAACCCCATTTATTCCTTGTGCACAAGGGAGACAGCACACAAAAGAGCCACTGTACAGTCTCTTGGCAGAATACACACAGACCTGTTCAAATCATGTTTACAGCCAATCAGTAAAGTTCGCACAAACCTAGCTGCTTATTTGCATAAGGTAACTGACCAATCCATATAGCAGTGAATCTTCGTTCCCAGCACAACAGATCACAACAGCACATTGTGAAGATATTTTAGCTGCCGTGGGGAAAAAACCCAGGCATAACCACATCTGCTGTGCCATTCTGTTCATCCCCCTCCCCCCCTCCCCCCCCCACCAACTTTGCCTCAATATTTTCTACTCTATAAAATGTCCTGCCGGGTGCTGACATAGGTATGACATGTATCACTAATACAATGCCTATTTGCATATTACCATATTCACTTTACGTTCAACATTCATTCTATATACACGTGTCGAACCTCTGAGCTGGCAGCCGGTCAAGTCAAGATTCCTGTGCCGTGAGAGATTCAATAAATGCTCATGAGTTACCCGTAAAGGGACTACCCCTTCATGAATCTGTCTTAAATCTTCTCGGGCTTGTTCCAGGGACCAAGAGCCATACATCATTTCTGCTCTCTTGGTCTGAAATCTCTTTCCCTATTTCAATTAATTTATTGATAGCCCCCCCCCGCCTGCGTGACTTTCGCGTCACGGTAGCCAGGCTTCGGATTAAACGTGTCACGTCCTGGTCTGTATCTAATTGTGCATCCTAGAATCCCTGTGCCCGATCTAGGATCTCCTTCCGCTTAAAGCTCAGGGTACAGACCTTCTGGTTGCCAGGTTCTGAATTAACCACTGATGTCCCTATATTGAATATCGTAGCGGCGTCGTTTATCAGGCCGCGGTTAATGTGGTTCCTTCCCAAGCCTGATCGCATCTCGCCACTGAACTGAACTGCTTCAGTCATCAACTGGCCCGTCAAGAGCCGTATAGAGTGCTTGGGTATGGGTTGAGCACCACTGGCACAGGACGACACTGGATACATTCAAGACCCGCGGGTACCAGCTCGCGGTGTGCACTATCATGCAAAACTTCTGATTAATCAGTACCGAGCCACTCGCCAGTCCTGGACGCACAGTCGGACAAGATGGGTCAGTCGGTGTGGTTTGAGGGTCTCCGGTTATCTCCACTCGGACTGTGTAAGTAGAGGTGGGAGGTGGCTGGGTAGTGGCAAACCCTTAGCACAATTCGAAAGCACTTGTTCTCCCACTGTTACATTTATCATTCCCCATTGCGTGTCACGTTCGGCACTGTCCGTGCTGTACCAAAGTACCTCCTGTGGTGCAGGATGAGCAGTGATGATTCCCTGACCTTGCTGCCTGTACTGATACGCCCATGACCAGGATCGTAGGTCTGTGGAGACATTCACGTCGGTTCCCGTTCTCATATCTACAAGTGCTCATGTATCGCCTGTCATAATTACCCAGTATGCTCCATGCCTGTTCTCTCCGAGCTCAGCTTGACCATCACCTTATTCCCCACTTGGTCCATTGCTGCTCTTTGGATTTGCCCATTTCCATACCCATAATCACCCGTCGGTCTCTGACTTCCTTCCTTAACTCATGCAATTGCTTACTTAATTCCCTTACGTAGTTCGTAGCTCTCCTTTCAGTGGCCCTACATCTCCTCCTCCCACTAAAATGCCTTCAGGTAATCGCATGGCGCTCCCTGTTATAATGCGGTGAACCTGGTAATCCTATGTGGTGTAGTCCTAAGGTGCAATACTGTGGCCCAGCTGTTGCCTGTCTCCTGAATTGCTTAGGCTACAGATGTTTTTAAAATTCGTTTCATCCTTTCCACCGTCCCCGGACTCTGGGAGTGGTAAGGAGTATGAAATTTCTGTTTAATCTCCATAAGATCACACACTTCTTCAATGACTCTCCCTGTGAAATGAGTTCCCTGATCTGAATCCATCTGGGCAGGCACCCCACCGCCCCCCGCCCCCCCCACTCCTTCCAGTTTACTCCCTCCTGCTGCTGTCTCATGTCAGGCCTCAATTCCTTAAACAACTCTACCATGCACCCTCTTATCCTATCTGTCAATGGCTCAGTATCTTCACTCACAGTGATGGTTCTGTCTGGGAACCGCTGAACTCTGCCTGTCAGCAAGGTGTTAATCCTGTGGTCTTACTTTTTGTAGCTCACAGGCATATTAATATAATCAGTAATACATCAATTTGGCCTTTCCCCAGCTTTCCCTTTACCTGTAACCATCTTGTGGTAAATTGTTAAGTATATTTCTCCTTATATTTCAATTCCTGAACTATAGATTCCACATAGTTTTACCTCTAAGTTTTTGCTTTCTGACCACAATCATCTTGAGATTCTCTTGAGTTCAGTTTCTCTATTGTCATCGCGAATCTCTGTCTCGAGATCGTTGCTTATCTCCCCCTGTGCAGTCCCAATGCCTCAGTTGATGGCCAGATTATCAAATTCATTTCCCTTAAAAACAGTTTGTACATTATGTCCTCTTTCCCTAACTCGTTCCCCTGCTTGCCTCACACCATTTTACACATGCAACAGCTACCATCTTGTTCAACTTGCCTGGAGAGACTATAAAATAAATAAAACATTCTCACGACAGTTTTAAAAACAGAAATCAGGTATTGACATGTTATGCTTCCTTTCCTTCTTCTCAAACATTTTATTCTCTCAAAAGTAACCCACTAAATTGTATCTGACCCAGAATTATCCCAGATTCATTCACTCGGCCAAAAATTGGATTTCTGCCAAACTTTGTCAAAGGTCTTGAGCTTAGCTTCATATTTTGGGAACAGACTTTACAAACACAAAAGCTTGCAGCATTTGAATGAGTGCCAATTGTTGTCCAATCTCTTAAAATGAAAATCCCCCTTTTGAGAACTTTATCAAGAACCAAACCTCAAATTTTTTAAGCCTTGTAAGGACTGCAATTTACACTAGCAAATTTAAAACAACCTCTTTTTCATGTGTAACGATTTGTATCCAAGTTATAATTTCTGTATGTTTATCGACACATTCTTTATCTTAGATAGCATCCTAGTGATTCAAAAGTAACCTGTTAAATTACATGTCCCAAATTCAAATTCCGGTGCTTTTGGAATGCAGATTTCCTTTAATATTTAATTCATCTCTTCACAAGAAACCCCTTTTTATCCATTGGAACCACCTAGACCTTGTGTTTATGTCTTTTCATTTTCCTAGAATCCTTCTGAATTGCAAGTATATTTTTTTCTGAGAATTTTAGAATACTAATTCATAAGTATTAATCCCAATCAGTTTGGAAGCTGATGATGAGGGTTAGTCCCTACTAGTCTGCAAGGTTCTGGGACAAGGGTTGGTTCATCTCAAGCAAAGGCAAGCCCTGTTTTATCTTGACACTACCTTCAAATGACGATTTTTGCCAGAAATCTCAACTCAAACCTTATACTCAAAATTTTGGACTGTTTGAGTATACTTTTCCTTTAATCTAATATGGGGCTTTCAACACTAAAGTGCTCAATACACACTACACAACTACACAAAAGACAATTCAGGGAAGAAAACACACAAGGCTCACATCCAAATGCATCCTTGCACACAAACGAACACTTAGATAAAGATATGTATTTATATTCCGATAATATTGAACTTAGCTCCAAGCGAAGATTCAATCAGCAGTGGGGGGGAATAAAGGGATCTTGAAGGCTCCACCTATAGGGACATTCAAACTGACGATAGCTAACATTTATTCTGCTGCTGCTTGGCAATGGTTCAATAACCCCCTAGAGGTACTCTCTCTCTCTCTCTCTCTTTAGCACAAATGGCTCTTGTAACTCAGATCAAATCATTTTTTGTTAAGTTACAGAAAATTCAGTAGCAGACCTTCCGGGTCCATAATGAACATCCATATAAGCATTTGAGGTTCCGAGGGGGAACCAAATAAATGGAGTTTTTTGATGCCATATTACCCATTGTGCATCGAAGAATTAAAAAAGGCCAGTCCTTCGTGGGTCCTCAACCCGCCCAATCTACGAATAAGGTACATTCAACAATCAGTCCACTCACACGCTCAAGGAGTCGTGGGCCCTGAACTGCAAACACGCACCCACAGACTCAATATCAACTCCAGGGGCTCCGACACCGAGTAAACTCTAAATCTACACTCCAGGGTCTCCGACACCGAGTAAACTCTAAATCTACACTCCAGGGACTACAACCCCGAGTAAACTTTAAATCTACACTCCAGGGACTACAACACCGAGCAAAATCTAAATCTACACTCCAGGGTATACAACCCCAAGTAAACTCTAAATCTACACTCCAGGGACTCGGACCCCGAGTAAACTCTAAATCTACACTCCAGGGGCTCCGTCCCGAGTAAACTCTAAATCTACACTCCAGGGTCTCCGACACCAAGTAAACTCTAAATCTACACTCCAGGGGCTCCGACCCCGAGTAAACTCTAAATCTACACTGCAGGGACTCCGACCCCGAGTAAACTCTAAATCTACACTCCAGGGGCTCCGACCCCAAGTAAACTCTAAATCTACACTCCAGGGACTCCGACCCCGAGTAAACTCTAAATCTACACTCCAGGTTCTCCGACACCGAGTAAACTCTAAATCTACACTCCAGGGTCTCCGACACCAAGTAAACTCTAAATCTACACTCCAGGGAATCCAACCCCGAGTAAAGTCTAAATCTACACTCCAGGGTCTCCGACCCCGAGTAAACTCTAAATCTACACTCCAGGGTCTCCGACCCCGAGTAAACTCTAAATCTACCCTCCAGGGGCTCCGACCCTGAGTAAATTCTAAATCTACACTCCAGGGTCTACAACCCCGAGTAAAATCTAATTCTACACTCCAGGGTCTACAACCCCCTGTAAACACTAAATCTACAGTCCAGCAGCTCCAACCCCGAGTAAACTCGAAATCTACACTCCAGGGACTCAAACACCGATTAAAATCTAAATCTACACTCCAGGGTCTACAACCCCGAGTAAACTCTGAATCTACACTCCAGGGACTCAAACACCGAGTAAACTCTAAATCTACACTCCAGGATCTCCGACCCCGAGTAAACTCTAAATCTACACTCCAGGGACGCCGACCCCGAGTAAACTCTAAATCTACACTCCAGGGTCTACAATCCCGTGTAAACTCTAAATCCACACTCCAGGGACTCAAACACCGAGTAAACTCTAAATCTACACTCCAGGATCTCCGACCCCGAGTAAACTCTAAATCTACACTCCAGGGACGCTGACCCCGAGTAAACTCTAAATCTACACTCCAGGGTCTACAACCCCGAGTAAACTCTAAATCTACACTCCAGGGACTCCGACCCCGAGTAAACTCTAATTCTACACTCCAGGGATTCAAACACAGATTAAACTCTAAATCTACACTCCAGGATCTCCGACCCCGAGTAAACTCTAAATCTACACTCCAGGGTCTACGACCCCGAGTAAACTCTAAATATACACTGCAGGGTCTCCAACCCCGAGTAAAAACTAAACCAACACTCCAGGGTCTCCAACACCGTGTAAACTCCAAAACTACACTCCAGGGTCTACAACCCCGAGTAAACTCTAAATCTAAACTCCAGGGACTCCAGCCCCGAGTAAACTCTAAATCTACACTCCAGGGTCTCCAATCCCGAGTAAACTCTAAATGTACACTCCAGGGTCTCCAACCCCGCGTAAACACTCAATCTACACTCCAGGAGCTCCAACCCCGAGTAAACTCTAAATCTACACTCCAGGGTCTACAACCCCGAGTAAACTCTAAATCTACACTCCAGGGACTCCGACCCCGAGTAAACTCTAAATCTACACTCCAGGGTCTCCAACCCCGAGTAAACTCTAAATCTACACTCCAGGGTCTCCAACTCCAAGTAAACTCTAAATCTACACTCCAGGGACTCAAACACCGAGTAAACTCTAAATCTACACTCCAGGATCTCCGACACCGAGTAAACTCTAAATCTACACTCCAGGGACGCCGAACCCGAGTAAACGCTAAATCTACACTCCAGGGTCTACAACCCCGAGTAAACTCTAAATCTACACTCCAGGGACTCCGACCCCGAGTAAACTCTAATTCTACACTCCAGAGATTCAAAAACAGATTAAACTCTAAATCTACACTCCAGGATCTCCGACCCCGAGTAAACTCTAAATCTACACTCCAGGGTCACCAAATCCGAGTAAACTCTAAATCTACACTCCAGGGGCTCCAACCCCGAGTAAACTCTAAATCTACACTCCAGCGTCTCCGACCCCGAGTAAACTCTAAATCTACACTCCAGGGTCTACAACCCCGAGTAAACTCTAAATATACACTCCAGGGTCTCCAACCCCGAGTAAAAACTAAACCCACACTCCAGGGTCTCCAACACCGTGTAAACTCCAAAACTACACTCCAGGGTCTACAACCCCGAGTAAAGTCTAAATCTACACTCCAGGGTCTCCAATCCCGAGTAAACTCTAAATGTACACTCCAGGGTCTCCAACCCCGCGTAAACTCTCAATCTACACTCCAGGAGCTCCAACCCCGAGTAAACTCTAAATCTACACTCCAGGGACTCCGACCCCGAGTAAACTCTAAATCTACACTCCAGGGACACCAACCCCGAGTAAACTCTAAATCTACACTCCAGGGACACCAACCCCGAGTAAACTCTAAATCTACACTCCAGGGACTCCAAATCCGAGTAAACTCTAAATCTACACTCCAGGGACTCCAACCCCGAGTAAACTCGAAATCTACGCTCCAGGGGCTCCAACTCCGAGTAAACTCTAAATCTACACTCCATGGTCTACAAACCCGAGTAAACACTAAATCTACGCTCCAGGGATACCGACCCCGAGTAAAATCTAAATCTACACTCCAGGGACTCCAACACTGTGTAAACTCTAAATCTACAATCCAGGGTCACCAACCCCGAGTAAACTCTAAATCTACACTCCAGGGGCTCCGACCCAGAGTAAACTCTAAATCTACACTCCAGGGACTCCAAACCTGAGTAAACTCTAAATCTACACTCCAGGGTCTCCAACCCAGAGTAAACTCTAAATCCACACTCCAGGGGCTCCAAACCCGAGTAAACTCTAAATCTACACTCCAGGGGCTGCAACCCCGAGTAAACTCTAAATCTACACTCCAGGGACACCAACACCGAGTAAACTCTAAATCTACACTCCAGGGGCTCCAACACCGAGTAAACTCTAAATCTACACTCCAGGGGCTCCAACACCGAGTAAACTCTAAATCTACACTCCAGGGACACCAACACCGAGTAAACTCTAAATCTACACTCCAGGGTCACCAACACCGAGTAAACTCTAAATCTACACTCCCGGGGCTCCAACACCGAGTAAACTCTAAATCTACGCTCCAGGGACACCAACACCGAGTAAACTCTAAATCTACACTCCATGGTCTACAACCCCGAGTAAACACTAAATCTACGCTCCAGGGATACCGACCCCGAGTAAAATCTAAATCTACACTCCAGGGACTCCAACACTGTGTAAACTCTAAATCTACAATCCAGGGTCACCAACCCCGAGTAAACTCTAAATCTACACTCCAGGGGCTCCGACCCAGAGTAAACTCTAAATCTACACTCCAGGGACTCCAAACCCGAGTAAACTCTAAATCTACACTCCAGGGTCTCCAACCCAGAGTAAACTCTAAATCCACACTCCAGGGGCTCCAAACCCGAGTAAACTCTAAATCTACACTCAAGGGGCTCCGACACCGAGTAAAGTCTAAATCCACACTCCAGGGACTCCGACCCCGGGTAAACTCTAAATCTACACTCCACGGTGTACAACCCCGTGTAAACTCTAAATCTACACACCAGGGGCTCCAAACCCAAGTAAACTCTAAATCTACACACCAGGGGCTCCAACCCCGTGTAAACTCTAAATCTACACTCCAGGGGCTCCAAACCCGTGTAAACTCTAAATCTACACTCCTGGGTCTACAACCCCGAGTAAACTCTAAATCTACACTCCAGGGTCTCCGACCCCGAGTAAACTCTAAATCTACACTCCAGGGACTCCAACCTCGAGTAAACTCTAAATCTACACTCCAGGGTCTACAACACCGAGTAAACTCTAAATCTACACTCCAGGGACTCCAACCTCGAGTAAACTCTAAATCTACACTCCGGGGTCTACAAACCCGAGTAAACTCTAAATCTACACTCAAGGGGCTCCGAAACCGAGTAAAGTCTAAATCCACACTCCAGGGACTCCGACCCCAGGTAAACTCTAAATCTACACTCCACAGTGTAAAACCCCGTGTAAACTCTAAATCTACACACCAGGGGCTCCAAACCCAAGTAAACTCTAAATCTACACACCAGGGGCTCCAACCCCGTGTAAACTCTAAATCTACACTCCAGGGTCTCCGACCCCGAGTAAACTCTAAATCTACACTCCAGGGACTCCAACCTCGAGTAAACTCTAAATCTACACTCCAGGGTCTACAACACTGAGTAAACTCTAAATCTACACTCCAGGGACTCCAACCTCGAGTAAACTCTAAATCTACACTCCAGGGACTCCAACCTCGAGTAAACTCTAAATCTACACTCCAGGGACTCCGACCCCGAGTAAACTCTAAATCTACACTCCAGGGACACCAACCCCGAGTAAACTCTAAATCTACACTCCAGGGACACCAACCCCGAGTAAACTCTAAATCTACACTCCAGGGACTCCAAATCCGAGTAAACTCTAAATCTACACTCCAGGGACTCCAACCCCGAGTAAACTCGAAATCTATGCTCCAGGGGCTCCAACACCAAGTAAACTCTAAATCTACACTCCATGGTCTACAACCCCGAGTAAACACTAAATCTACGCTCCAGGGATACCGACCCCGAGTAAAATCTAAATCTACACTCCAGGGACTCCAACACTGTGTAAACTCTAAATCTACAATCCAGGGTCACCAACCCCGAGTAAACTCTAAATCTACACTCCAGGGGCTCCGACCCAGAGTAAACTCTAAATCTACACTCCAGGGACTCCAAACCCGAGTAAACTCTAAATCTACACTCCAGGGTCTCCAACCCAGAGTAAACTCTAAATCCACACTCCAGGGGCTCCAAACCCGAGTAAACTCTAAATCTACACTCAAGGGGCTCCGACCCTGAGTAAACTCTAAATCTACACTCCAGGGGCTCCAAACCCGAGTACACTCTAAATCCACACTAAGGGTCTACAACACTGAGTAAACTCTAAATCTACACTCCAGGGACTCCAACCTCGAGTAAAATCTAAATCTACACTCCGGGGTCTACAAACCCGAGTAAACTCTAAATCTACACTCAAGGGGCTCCGACACCGAGTAAAGTCTAAATCTACACTCCACGGTGTACAACCCCGTGTAAACTCTAAATCTACACACCAGGGGCTCCAAACCCAAGTAAACTCTAAATCTACACACCAGGGGCTCCAACCCCGTGTAAACTCTAAATCTACACTCCAGGGGCTCCAGACCCGTGTAAACTCTAAATCTACACTCCTGGGTCTACAACCCCGAGTAAACTCTAAATCTACACTCCAGGGTCTCCGACCCCGAGTAAACTCTAAATCTACACTCCAGGGACTCCAACCTCGAGTAAACTCTAAATCTACACTCCAGGGTCTACAACACCGAGTAAACTCTAAATCTACACTCCAGGGACTCCAACCTCGAGTAAACTCTAAATCTACACTCCGGGGTCTACAAACCCGAGTAAACTCTAAATCTACACTCAAGGGGCTCCGAAACCGAGTAAAGTCTAAATCCACACTCCAGGGACTCCGACCCCAGGTAAACTCTAAATCTACACTCCACAGTGTAAAACCCCGTGTAAACTCTAAATCTACACACCAGGGGCTCCAAACCCAAGTAAACTCTAAATCTACACACCAGGGGCTCCAACCCCGTGTAAACTCTAAATCTACACTCCAGGGTCTCCGACCCCGAGTAAACTCTAAATCTACACTCCAGGGACTCCAACCTCGAGTAAACTCTAAATCTACACTCCAGGGTCTACAACACTGAGTAAACTCTAAATCTACACTCCAGGGACTCCAACCTCGAGTAAACTCTAAATCTACACTCCAGGGACTCCAACCTCGAGTAAACTCTAAATCTACACTCCAGGGACTCCGACCCCGAGTAAACTCTAAATCTACACTCCAGGGACACCAACCCCGAGTAAACTCTAAATCTACACTCCAGGGACACCAACCCCGAGTAAACTCTAAATCTACACTCCAGGGACTCCAAATCCGAGTAAACTCTAAATCTACACTCCAGGGACTCCAACGCCGAGTAAACTCGAAATCTATGCTCCAGGGGCTCCAACTCCGAGTAAACTCTAAATCTACACTCCATGGTCTACAACCCCGAGTAAACACTAAATCTACGCTCCAGGGATACCGACCCCGAGTAAAATCTAAATCTACACTCCAGGGACTCCAACACTGTGTAAACTCTAAATCTACAATCCAGGGTCACCAACCCCGAGTAAACTCTAAATCTACACTCCAGGGGCTCCGACCCAGAGTAAACTCTAAATCTACACTCCAGGGACTCCAAACCCGAGTAAACTCTAAATCTACACTCCAAGGACTCCAAACCCGAGTAAACTCTAAATCCACACTCCAGGGACTCCAAACCCGAGTAAACTCTAAATCTACACTCAAGGGGCTCCGACCCTGAGTAAACTCTAAATCTACACTCCAGGGGCTCCAAACCCGAGTACACTCTAAATCCACACTAAGGGTCTACAACACTGAGTAAACTCTAAATCTACACTCCAGGGACTCCAACCTCGAGTAAAATCTAAATCTACACTCCGGGGTCTACAAACCCGAGTAAACTCTAAATCTACACTCAAGGGGCTCCGACACCGAGTAAAGTCTAAATCCACACTCCAGGGACTCCGACCCCGGGTAAACTCTAAATCTACACTCCACGGTGTACAACCCCGTGTAAACTCTAAATCTACACACCAGGGGCTCCAAACCCAAGTAAACTCTAAATCTACACACCAGGGGCTCCAACCCCGTGTAAACTCTAAATCTACACTCCAGGGGCTCCAAACCCGTGTAAACTCTAAATCTACACTCCTGGGTCTACAACCCCGAGTAAACTCTAAATCTACACTCCAGGGTCTCCGACCCCAAGTAAACTCTAAATCTACACTCCAGGGACTCCAACCTCGAGTAAACTCTAAATCTACACTCCAGGGTCTACAACACCGAGTAAACTCTAAATCTACACTCCAGGGACTCCAACCTCGAGTAAACTCTAAATCTACACTCCGGGGTCTACAAACCCGAGTAAACTCTAAATCTACACTCAAGGGGCTCCAAAACCGAGTAAAGTCTAAATCCACACTCCAGGGACTCCGACCCCAGGTAAACTCTAAATCTACACTCCACAGTGTAAAACCCCGTGTAAACTCTAAATCTACACACCAGGGGCTCCAAACCCAAGTAAACTCTAAATCTACACACCAGGGGCTCCAACCCCGTGTAAACTCTAAATCTACACTCCAGGGTCTCCGACCCCGAGTAAACTCTAAATCTACACTCCAGGGACTCCAACCTCGAGTAAACTCTAAATCTACACTCCAGGGTCTACAACACTGAGTAAACTCTAAATCTACACTCCAGGGACTCCAACCTCGAGTAAACTCTAAATCTACACTCCAGGGCCTCCAAACTCGAGTAAACTCTAAATCTACACTCCAGGGACTACAACCCCGAGTAAACTCTAAATCTACACTCCAGGGACTACATCCCCGAGTAAACTCTAAATCTACACTCCAGGGACTCCAACCTCGAGTAAACTCTAAATCTACACTCCAGGGTCTCCGACCCCGATTAAACGCTAAATCTACACTCCAGGGTTTACTACCCCGATTAAACTCTAAATCTACTCTCCAGGGACTCCAATTCCGAGTAAACTCTAAATCTACACTCCAGGGGCTCCAACCCTGAGTAAACTCTAAATCTACACTCCAGGGACTCCGACCCCGAGTAAACTCTAAATCTACTCTCCAGGGACTCCAATTCCGAGTAAACTCTAAATCTACACTCCAGGGGCTGCAACCCCGAGTAAACTCTAAATCTACAGTCCAGGGACTCCGACCCCGAGTAAACTCTAAATCTACACTCCAGGGGTTCCGACCCCGAGTAAACTCTAAATCTACACTCCAGGGGCTGCAACCCCGAGTAAACTCTAAATCTACACTCCAGGGACACCAACACCGAGTAAACTCTAAATCTACACTCCAGGGGCTCCAACACCGAGTAAACTCTAAATCTACACTCCAGGGGCTCCAACACCGAGTAAACTCTAAATCTACACTCCAGGGACACCAACACCGAGTAAACTCTAAATCTACACTCCAGGGTCACCAACACCGAGTAAACTCTAAATCTACACTCCCGGGGCTCCAACACCGAGTAAACTCTAAATCTACACTCCAGGGATACCAACACCGAGTAAACTCTAAATCTACACTCCATGGTCTACAACCCCGAGTAAACACTAAATCTACGCTCCAGGGATACCGACCCCGAGTAAAATCTAAATCTACACTCCAGGGACTCCAACACTGTGTAAACTCTAAATCTACAATCCAGGGTCACCAACCCCGAGTAAACTCTAAATCTACACTCCAGGGGCTCCGACCCAGAGTAAACTCTAAATCTACACTCCAGGGACTCCAAACCCGAGTAAACTCTAAATCTACACTCCAGGGTCTCCAACCCAGAGTAAACTCTAAATCCACACTCCAGGGGCTCCAAACCCGAGTAAACTCTAAATCTACACTCAAGGGGCTCCGACCCTGAGTAAACTCTAAATCTACACTCCAGGGGCTCCAAACCCGAGTACACTCTAAATCCACACTAAGGGTCTACAACACTGAGTAAACTCTAAATCTACACTCCAGGGACTCCAACCTCGAGTAAAATCTAAATCTACACTCCGGGGTCTACAAACCCGAGTAAACTCTAAATCTATACTCAAGGGGCTCCGACACCGAGTAAAGTCTAAATCCACACTCCAGGGACTCCGACCCCGGGTAAACTCTAAATCTACACTCCACGGTGTACAACCCCGTGTAAACTCTAAATCTACACACCAGGGGCTCCAAACCCAAGTAAACTCTAAATCTACACACCAGGGGCTCCAACCCCGTGTAAACTCTAAATCTACACTCCATGGGCTCCAAACCCGTGTAAACTCTAAATCTACACTCCTGGGTCTACAACCCCGAGTAAACTCTAAATCTACACTCCAGGGTCTCCGACCCCGAGTAAACTCTAAATCTACACTCCAGGGACTCCAACCTCGAGTAAACTCTAAATCTACACTCCAGGGTCTACAACACCGAGTAAACTCTAAATCTACACTCCAGGGACTCCAACCTCGAGTAAACTCTAAATCTACACTCCGGGGTCTACAAACCCGAGTAAACTCTAAATCTACACTCAAGGGGCTCCGAAACCGAGTAAAGTCTAAATCCACACTCCAGGGACTCCGACCCCAGGTAAACTCTAAATCTACACTCCACAGTGTAAAACCCCGTGTAAACTCTAAATCTACACAGCAGGGCTCCAAACCCAAGTAAACTCTAAATCTACACTCAGGGTCTCCGACCCCGAGTAAACTCTAAATCTACACTCCAGGGACTCCAACCTCGAGTAAACTCTAAATCTACACTCCAGGGTCTACAACACTGAGTAAACTCTAAATCTACACTCCAGGGACTCCAACCTCGAGTAAACTCTAAATCTACACTCCAGGGACTCCAACCTCGAGTAAACTCTAAATCTACACTCCAGGGACTACAACCCCGAGTAAACTCTAAATCTACACTCCAGGGACTACATCCCCGAGTAAACTCTAAATCTACACTCCAGGGACTCCAACCTCGAGTAAACTCTAAATCTACACTCCAGGGTCTCCGACCCCGATTAAACGCTAAATCTACACTCCAGGGTTTACTACCCCGATTAAACTCTAAATCTACTCTCCAGGGACTCCAATTCCGAGTAAACTCTAAATCTACACTCCAGGGGCTCCAACCCTGAGTAAACTCTAAATCTACACTCCAGGGACTCCGACCCCGAGTAAACTCTAAATCTACTCTCCAGGGACTCCAATTCCGAGTAAACTCTAAATCTACACTCCAGGGGCTGCAACCCCGAGTAAACTCTAAATCTACACTCAGGGACTCCGACCCCGAGTAAACTCTAAATCTACACTCCAGGGGCTCCGACCCCGAGTAAACTCTAAATCTACACTCCAGGGGCTGCAACCCGAGTAAACTCTAAATCTACACTCCAGGGACACCAACACCGAGTAAACTCTAAATCTACACTCCAGGGGCTCCAACACCGAGTAAACTCTAAATCTACACTCCAGGGGCTCCAACACCGAGTAAACTCTAAATCTACACTCCAGGGACACCAACACCGAGTAAACTCTAAATCTACACTCCAGGGTCACCAACACCGAGTAAACTCTAAATCTACACTCCCGGGGCTCCAACACCGAGTAAACTCTAAATCTACACTCCAGGGACTCAGACCCCGAGTAAACTCTATATCAACACTGCAGGGACACCAACACCGAGTAAACACTAAATCTACACTCCAGGGACACCAACACCGAGTAAACACTAAATCTACACTCCAGGAGCTCCGAACCCGAGTAAACTCTAAATCTACACTCCCGGGTCTACAACCCCGAGTAAACTCTAAATCTACACTCCAGGGTCTACAACCTCGAGAAAACTCTAAATCTACACTCCAGGGTCTACAACCCCGAGTAAACTCTAAATCTACACACCAGGGACTCAAGCCCCGAGAAAACTCTAAATCTACACTCCAGGGATTCCAACCCCCAAGTAAAATCTACATCTACACTCCAGGGACTCAATTCCGAGTAAACTCTAAATCTGCACTCCAGGGACTCCAACCCCGAGTAAACTCTAAATCTACACTCCAGGGTCTACAACCCCGAGTAAACTCTAAATCTACACTCGAGGGTCTACAACCCCGAGTAAACTCTAAATCTACACTCCCGGGTCTACAACCCCGAGTAAACTCTAAATCTACACTCCAGGGTCTACAACCCCGAGTAAACTCTAAATCTACACTCCAGGGTCTCCAACTCCGAGTAAACTCTAAATCTACACTCCAGGGACACCAACACCAAGTAAACTCTAAATCTACACTCCAGGATCTCCCGACACCGAGTAAACTCTAAATCTACACTCCAGTGACGCCGACCCCGAGTAAACGCTAAATCTACACTCCAGGGGTCTACAACCCCGAGTAAACTCTAAATCTACACTCCAGGGACTCCGACCCCGAGTAAACTCTAATTCTAACACTCCAGAGATTCAAACACAGATTAAACTCTAAATCTACACTCCAGGATCTCCGACCCCGAGTAAACTCTAAATCTACACTCCAGGGTCACCAAATCCTAGTAAACTCTAAATCTACACTCCAGGGGCTCCAACCCCCGAGTAAACTCTAAATCTACACTCCAGCGTCTCCGACCCCGAGTAAGCTCTAAATCTACACTCCAGGTCTACGACCCCGAGTAAGCTCTAAATATACACTCCAGGGTCTCCAACCCCGAGTAAAAACTCAACCCACACTCCAGGGTCTCGAACACCGTGTAAACTCCAAAACTACACTCCAGGGTCTACAACCCGAGTAAACTCTAAATCTACACTCCAGGGTCTCCAATCCCGAGTAAACTCTAAATGTACACTCCAGGGTCTCCAACCCCGCGTAAACTCTCAATCTACACTCCAGGAGCTCCAAACCCCGAGTAAACTCTAAATCTACACTCCAGGGACTCCGAACCCGAGTAAACTCTAAATCTACACTCCAGGGACACCAACCCCGAGTAAACTCTAAATCTACACTCCAGGGACACCAACCCCGAGTAAACTCTAAATCTACACTCCAGGGTCTCCAAATCCGAGTAAACTCTAAATCTACACTCCAGGGACTCCCAACCCCGAGTAAACTCGAAATCTATGCTCCAGGGGCTCCAACTCCGAGTAAACTCTAAATCTACACTCCATGGTCTACAACCCGAGTAAACACTAAATCTACGCTCCAGGGATACCGACCCCGAGTAAAATCTAAATCTACACTCCAGGGACTCCAACACTGGTGTAAACTCTAAATCTACAATCCAGGGTCACCAACCCCGAGTAAACTCTAAATCTACACTCCAGGGGCTCCGACCCAGAGTAAACTCTAAATCTACACTCCAGGGACTCCAAACCCGAGTAAACTCTAAATCTACACTCCGGGGGTCTACAAACCCGAGTAAACTCTAAATCTACACTCAAGGGGCTCCGACACCGAGTAAAGTCTAAATCCACACTCCAGGGACTCCGACCCCGGGTAAACTCTAAATCTACACTCCACGGTGTACAACCCCGTGTAAACTCTAAATCTACACACCAGGGGCTCCAAACCCAAGTAAACTCTAAATCTACACACCAGGGGCTTCAACCCCGTGTAAACTCTAAATCTACACTCCAGGGGCTCCAAACCCGTGTAAACTCTAAATCTTACACTCCTGGGTCTACAACCCCGAGTAAACTCTAAATCTACACTCCAGGGTCTCCAACCCCGAGTAAACTCTAAATCTACACTCCAGGGACTCCAACCTCGAGTAAACTCTAAATCTACACTCCAGGGTCTACAACACCGAGTAAACTCTAAATCTACACTCCAGGGACTCCAACCTCGAGTAAACTCTAAATCTACACTCCGGGGTCTACAAACCCGAGTAAATTCTAAATCTACACTCAAGGGGCTCCGAAACCGAGTAAAGTCTAAATCCACACTCCAGGGACTCCGACCCCAGGTAAACTCTAAATCTACACTCCACAGTGTAAAACCCCGTGTAAACTCTAAATCTACACAGCAGGGGCTCCAAACCCAAGTAAACTCTAAATCTACACACCAGGGGCTCCAACCCCGTGTAAACTCTAAATCTACACTCCAGGGTCTCCGACCCCAAGTAAACTCTAAATCTACACTCCAGGGACTCCAACCTCGAGTAAACTCTAAATCTACACTCCAGGGTCTACAACACTGAGTAAACTCTAAATCTACACTCCAGGGACTCCAACCTCGAGTAAACTCTAAATCTACACTCCAGGGACTCCAACCTCGAGTAAACTCTAAATCTACACTCCAGGGACTACAACCCCGAGTAAACTCTAAATCTACACTCCAGGGACTACATCCCCGAGTAAACTCTAAATCTACACTCCAGGGACTCCAACCTCGAGTAAACTCTAAATCTACACTCCAGGGTCTCCGACCCCGATTAAACGCTAAATCTACACTCCAGGGTTTACTACCCCGATTAAACTCTAAATCTACTCTCCAGGGACTCCAATTCCGAGTAAACTCTAAATCTACACTCCAGGGGCTCCAACCCTGAGTAAACTCTAAATCTACACTCCAGGGACTCCGACCCCGAGTAAACTCTAAATCTACTCTCCAGGGACTCCAATTCCGAGTAAACTCTAAATCTACACTCCAGGGGCTGCAACCCCGAGTAAACTCTAAATCTACACTCCAGGGACTCCGACCCCGAGTAAACTCTAAATCTACACTCCAGGGGTTCCGACCCCGAGTAAACTCTAAATCTACACTCCAGGGGCTGCAACCCCGAGTAAACTCTAAATCTGCACTCCAGGGACACCAACACCGAGTAAACTCTAAATCTACACTCCAGGGGCTCCAACACCGAGTAAACTCTAAATCTACACTCCAGGGGCTCCAACACCGAGTAAACTCTAAATCTACACTCCAGGGACACCAACACCGAGTAAACTCTAAATCTACACTCCAGGGTCACCAACACCGAGTAAACTCTAAATCTACACTCCCGGGGCTCCAACACCGAGTAAACTCTAAATCTACACTCCAGGGACACCAACACCGAGTAAACTCTAAATCTACACTCCATGGTCTACAACCCCGAGTAAACACTAAATCTACGCTCCAGGGATACCGACCCCGAGTAAAATCTAAATCTACACTCCAGGGACTCCAACACTGTGTAAACTCTAAATCTACAATCCAGGGTCACCAACCCCGAGTAAACTCTAAATCTACACTCCAGGGGCTCCGACCCAGAGTAAACTCTAAATCTACACTCCAGGGACTCCAAACCCGAGTAAACTCTAAATCTACACTCCAGGGTCTCCAACCCAGAGTAAACTCTAAATCCACACTCCAGGGGCTCCAAACCCGAGTAAACTCTAAATCTACACTCAAGGGGCTCCGACCCTGAGTAAACTCTAAATCTACACTCCAGGGGCTCCAAACCCGAGTACACTCTAAATCCACACTAAGGGTCTACAACACTGAGTAAACTCTAAATCTACACTCCAGGGACTCCAACCTCGAGTAAAATCTAAATCTACACTCCGGGGTCTACAAACCCGAGTAAACTCTAAATCTACACTCAAGGGGCTCCGACACCGAGTAAAGTCTAAATCCACACTCCAGGGTCTCCGACCCCGGGTAAACTCTAAATCTACACTCCAGGGTCTACAACACCGAGTAAACTCTAAATCTACACTCCAGGGACTCCAACCTCGAGTAAACTCTAAATCTACACTCCGGGGTCTACAAACCCGAGTAAACTCTAAATCTACACTCAAGGGGCTCCGAAACCGAGTAAAGTCTAAATCCACACTCCAGGGACTCCGACCCCAGGTAAACTCTAAATCTACACTCCACAGTGTAAAACCCCGTGTAAACTCTAAATCTACACACCAGGGGCTCCAAACCCAAGTAAACTCTAAATCTACACACCAGGGGCTCCAACCCCGTGTAAACTCTAAATCTACACTCCAGGGTCTCCGACCCCGAGTAAACTCTAAATCTACACTCCAGGGACTCCAACCTCGAGTAAACTCTAAATCTACACTCCAGGGTCTACAACACTGAGTAAACTCTAAATCTACACTCCAGGGACTCCAACCTCGAGTAAACTCTAAATCTACACTCCAGGGACTCCAACCTCGAGTAAACTCTAAATCTACACTCCAGGGACTACAACCCCGAGTAAACTCTAAATCTACACTCCAGGGACTACATCCCCGAGTAAACTCTAAATCTACACTCCAGGGACTCCAACCTCGAGTAAACTCTAAATCTACACTCCAGGGTCTCCGACCCCGATTAAACGCTAAATCTACACTCCAGGGTTTACTACCCCGATTAAACTCTAAATCTACTCTCCAGGGACTCCAATTCCGAGTAAACTCTAAATCTACACTCCAGGGGCTCCAACCCTGAGTAAACTCTAAATCTACACTCCAGGGACTCCGACCCCGAGTAAACTCTAAATCTACTCTCCAGGGACTCCAATTCCGAGTAAACTCTAAATCTACACTCCAGGGGCTGCAACCCCGAGTAAACTCTAAATCTACACTCCAGGGACTCCGACCCCGAGTAAACTCTAAATCTACACTCCAGGGGCTCCGACCCCGAGTAAACTCTAAATCTACACTCCAGGGGCTGCAACCCCGAGTAAACTCTAAATCTACACTCCAGGGACACCAACACCGAGTAAACTCTAAATCTACACTCCAGGGGCTCCAACACCGAGTAAACTCTAAATCTACACTCCAGGGGCTCCAACACCGAGTAAACTCTAAATCTACACTCCAGGGACACCAACACCGAGTAAACTCTAAATCTACACTCCAGGGTCACCAACACCGAGTAAACTCTAAATCTACACTCCCGGGGCTCCAACACCGAGTAAACTCTAAATCTACACTCCAGGGACTCAGACCCCGAGTAAACTCTATATCAACACTGCAGGGACACCAACACCGAGTAAACACTAAATCTACACTCCAGGGACACCAACACCGAGTAAACACTAAATCTACACTCCAGGAGCTCCGACCCCGAGTAAACTCTAAATCTACACTCCCGGGTCTACAACCCCGAGTAAACTCTAAATCTACACTCCAGGGTCTACAACCTCGAGAAAACTCTAAATCTACACTCCCGGGTCTACAACCCCGAGTAAACTCTAAATCTACACTCCAGGGTCTACAACCCCGAGTAAACTCTAAATCTACACTCCAGGGTCTACAACCCCGAGTAAACTCTAAATCTACACTCCAGGGACACCAACACCAAGTAACCTCTAAATCTACACTCCAGGGGCTCCAACACCGAGTAAACTCTAAATCTACACTGCAGGGTCTACAACCCCGAGTAAACTCTAAATCTACACTCCAGGGACTCAAGCCCCGAGTAATCTCTTAATCTACACTCCTGGGTCTCCAACCCCGAGTAAACTCTAAATCTACACTCCAGGGACTCCAAACTCGAGTAAATTCTAAATCTACACTCCAGGGTATACAACCCCGAGTAAAATCTAAATCTAGACTCCAGGGACTCCAACCCCGAGTAAACTCTAAATATAAAAACCATGGTCTACAACCCCGAGTAAACTCTAAATCGACGCTCCAGGGACTCTGACCCCGAGTAAAATCTAAATCTACACTCCGGGGTCTACAAACCCGTGTAAACTCTAAATCTACACTCAAGGGGCTCCGACCCCGGGTAAACTCTAAATCTACACTCCACGGTGTACAACCCCGTGTAAACTCTAAATCTACACTCCAGGGACTCAAGCCCCGAGTAATCTCTTAATCTACACTCCTGGGTCTCCAACCCCGAGTAAACTCTAAATCTACACTCCAGGGACTCCGACCCCGTGTAAACTCAAAATCTACACTCCAGGGTCTCCGAACCCGAGTAAACTCTAAATCTACACTCCAGGGTCTCCGACCCCGAGTAAACTCTAAATCTACACTCCAGGGTCTCCGACCCCGAGGAAACTCTAAATCTACACTCCAGGGACTCCAAACTCGAGTAAATTCTAAATCTACACTCCAGGGTATACAACCCCGAGTAAAATCTAAATCTAGACTCCAGGGACTCCAACCCCGAGTAAACTCTAAATATAAAAACCATGGTCTACAACCCCGAGTAAACTCTAAATCGACGCTCCAGGGACTCTGACACCGAGTAAAATCTAAATCTACACTCCGGGGTCTACAAACCCGAGTAAACTCTAAATCTACACTCAAGGGGCTCCGACACCGAGTAAAGTCTAAATCCACACTCCAGGGACTCCGACCCCGGGTAAACTCTAAATCTACACTCCACGGTGTACAACCCCGTGTAAACTCTAAATCTACACACCAGGGGCTCCAAACCCAAGTAAACTCTAAATCTACACTCCAGGGACTCCAACCCCGAGTAAACTCTAAATCTACACTCCAGGGTCTACAACCCCGAGTAAACTCTAAATCTACACTCCAGGGACGCCAAACCGAAGTAAACTCTAAATCTACACTCCAGGGGCTCCAAACCCAAGTAAACTCTACATCTACATTCGAGTGTCTGCAACCCCGATTAAACTCTAAATCTACACTCCAAGGACTCCGACCCCGAGTAAACTCAAAATCTACACTCCAGGGTCTCCGAACCCGAGTAAACTCTAAATCTACACTCCAGGGGCTGCAACCCCGAGTAAACTCTAAATCTACACTCCAGGGACTCCGACCCCGAGTAAACTCTAAATCTACACTCCAGGGGCTCCGACCCCGAGTAAACTCTAAATCTACACTCCAGGGGCTGCAACCCCGAGTAAACTCTAAATCTACACTCCAGGGACACCAACACCGAGTAAACTCTAAATCTACACTCCAGGGGCTCCAACACCGAGTAAACTCTAAATCTACACTCCAGGGGCTCCAACACCGAGTAAACTCTAAATCTACACTCCAGGGACACCAACACCGAGTAAACTCTAAATCTACACTCCAGGGTCACCAACTCCGAGTAAACTCTAAATCTACACTCCCGGGGCTCCAACACCGAGTAAACTCTAAATCTACACTCCAGGGACTCAGACCCCGAGTAAACTCTATATCAACACTGCAGGGACACCAACACCGAGTAAACACTAAATCTACACTCCAGGGACACCAACACCGAGTAAACACTAAATCTACACTCCAGGAGCTCCGACCCCGAGTAAACTCTAAATCTACACTCCCGGGTCTACAACCCCGAGTAAACTCTAAATCTACACTCCAGGGTCTACAACCCCGAGAAAACTCTAAATCTACACTCCAGGGATTCCAACCCCAAGTAAAATCTACATCTACACTCCAGGGACTCCAATTCCGAGTAAACTCTAAATCTACACTCCAGGGACTCCAACCCCGAGTAAACTCTAAATCTACACTCCAGGGTCTACAACCCCGAGTAAACTCTAAATCTACACTCGAGGGTCTACAACCCCGAGTAAACTCTAAATCTACACTCCCGGGTCTACAACCCCGAGTAAACTCTAAATCTACACTCCAGGGTCTACAACCCCGAGTAAACTCTAAATCTACACTCCAGGGTCTCCAAATCCGAGTAAACTCTAAATCTACACTCCAGGGACACCAACACCAAGTAAACTCTAAATCTACACTCCAGGATCTCCGACACCGAGTAAACTCTAAATCTACACTCCAGGGACGCCAACCCCGAGTAAACGCTAAATCTACACTCCAGGGTCTACAACCCCGAGTAAACTCTAAATCTGCACTCCAGGGACTCCGACCCCGAGTAAACTCTAATTCTACACTCCAGAGATTCAAACACAGATTAAACTCTAAATCTACACTCCAGGATCTCCGACCCCGAGTAAACTCTAAATCTACACTCCAGGGTCACCAAATCCGAGTAAACTCTAAATCTACACTCCAGGGGCTCCAACCCCGAGTAAAGTCTAAATCTACACTCCAGCGTCTCCGACCCCGAGTAAACTCTAAATCTACACTCCAGGGTCTACGACCCCGAGTAAACTCTAAATATACACTCCAGGGTCTCCAACCCCGAGTAAAAACTAAACCCACACTCCAGGGTCTCCAACACCGTGTAAACTCCAAAACTACACTCCAGGGTCTACAACCCCGAGTAAACTCTAAATCTACACTCCAGGGTCTCCAATCCCGAGTAAACTCTAAATGTACACTCCAGGGTCTCCAACCCCGCGTAAACTCTCAATCTACACTCCAGGAGCTCCAACCCCGAGTAAACTCTAAATCTACACTCCAGGGACTCCGACCCCGAGTAAACTCTAAATCTACACTCCAGGGACACCAACCCCGAGTAAACTCTAAATCTACACTCCAGGGACACCAACCCCGAGTAAACTCTAAATCTACACTCCAGGGACTCCAAATCCGAGTAAACTCTAAATCTACACTCCAGGGACTCCAACCTCGAGTAAACTCTAAATCTACACTCCAGGGTCTACAACACCGAGTAAACTCTAATTCTACACTCCAGGGACTCCAACCTCGAGTAAACTCTAAATCTACACTCCGGGGTCTACAAACCCGAGTAAACTCTAAATCTACACTCAAGGGGCTCCGAAACCGAGTAAAGTCTAAATCCACACTCCAGGGACTCCGACCCCAGGTAAACTCTAAATCTACACTCCACAGTGTAAAACCCCGTGTAAACTCTAAATCTACACACCAGGGGCTCCAAACCCAAGTAAACTCTAAATCTACACACCAGGGGCTCCAACCCCGTGTAAACTCTAAATCTACACTCCAGGGTCTCCGAACCGAGTAAACTCTAAATCTACACTCCAGGGACTCCAACCTCGAGTAAACTCTAAATCTACACTCCAGGGTCTACAACACTGAGTAAACTCTAAATCTACACTCCAGGGACTCCAACCTCGAGTAAACTCTAAATCTACACTCCAGGGACTCCAACCTCGAGTAAACTCTAAATCTACACTCCAGGGACTACAACCCCGAGTAAACTCTAAATCTACACTCCAGGGACTACATCCCCGAGTAAACTCTAAATCTACACTCCAGGGACTCCAACCTCGAGTAAACTCTAAATCTACACTCCAGGGTCTCCGACCCCGATTAAACGCTAAATCTACACTCCAGGGTTTACTACCCCGATTAAACTCTAAATCTACTCTCCAGGGACTCCAATTCCGAGTAAACTCTAAATCTACACTCCAGGGGCTCCAACCCTGAGTAAACTCTAAATCTACACTCCAGGGACTCCGACCCCGAGTAAACTCTAAATCTACTCTCCAGGGACTCCAATTCCGAGTAAACTCTAAATCTACACTCCAGGGGCTGGAACCCCGAGTAAACTCTAAATCTACACTCCAGGGACTCCGACCCCGAGTAAACTCTAAATCTACACTCCAGGGGTTCCGACCCCGAGTAAACTCTAAATCTACACTCCAGGGGCTGCAACCCCGAGTAAACTCTAAATCTACACTCCAGGGACACCAACACCGAGTAAACTCTAAATCTACACTCCAGGGGCTCCAACACCGAGTAAACTCTAAATCTACACTCCAGGGACACCAACACCGAGTAAACTCTAAATCTACACTCCAGGGTCACCAACACCGAGTAAACTCTAAATCTACACTCCCGGGGCTCCAACACCGAGTAAACTCTAAATCTACACTCCAAGGACACCAACACCGAGTAAACTCTAAATCTACACTCCATGGTCTACAACCCCGAGTAAACACTAAATCTACGCTCCAGGGATACCGACCCCGAGTAAAATCTAAATCTACACTCCAGGGACTCCAACACTGTGTAAACTCTAAATCTACAATCCAGGGTCACCAACCCCGAGTAAACTCTAAATCTACACTCCAGGGGCTCCGACCCAGAGTAAACTCTAAATCTACACTCCAGGGACTCCAAACCCGAGTAAACTCTAAATCTACACTCCAGGGTCTCCAACCCAGAGTAAACTCTAAATCCACACTCCAGGGGCTCCAAACCCGAGTAAACTCTAAATCTACACTCAAGGGGCTCCGACCCTGAGTAAACTCTAAATCTACACTCCAGGGGCTCCAAACCCGAGTACACTCTAAATCCACACTAAGGGTCTACAACACTGAGTAAACTCTAAATCTACACTCCAGGGACTCCAACCTCGAGTAAAATCTAAATCTACACTCCGGGGTCTACAAACCCGAGTAAACTCTAAATCTACACTCAAGGGGCTCCGACACCGAGTAAAGTCTAAATCCACACTCCAGGGACTCCGACCCCAGGTAAACTCTAAATCTACACTCCACGGTGTACAACCCCGTGTAAACTCTAAATCTACACACCAGGGGCTCCAAACCCAAGTAAACTCTAAATCTACACTCCAGGGGCTCCAACCCCGTGTAAACTCTAAATCTACACTCCAGGGGCTCCAAACCCGTGTAAACTCTAAATCTACACTCCTGGGTCTACAACCCCGAGTAAACTCTAAATCTACACTCCAGGGTCTCCGACCCCGAGTAAACTCTAAATCTACACTCCAGGGACTCCAACCTCGAGTAAACTCTAAATCTACACTCCAGGGTCTACAACACCGAGTAAACTCTAAATCTACACTCCAGGGACTCCAACCTCGAGTAAACTCTAAATCTACACTCCGGGGTCTACAAACCCGAGTAAACTCTAAATCTACACTCAAGGGGCTCCGAAACCGAGTAAAGTCTAAATCCACACTCCAGGGACTCCGACCCCAGGTAAACTCTAAATCTACACTCCACAGTGTAAAACCCCGTGTAAACTCTAAATCTACACACCAGGGGCTCCAAACCCAAGTAAACTCTAAATCTACACACCAGGGGCTCCAACCCCGTGTAAACTCTAAATCTACACTCCAGGGTCTCCGACCCCGAGTAAACTCTAAATCTACACTCCAGGGACTCCAACCTCGAGTAAACTCTAAATCTACACTCCAGGGTCTACAACACTGAGTAAACTCTAAATCTACACTCCAGGGACTCCAACCTCGAGTAAACTCTAAATCTACACTCCAGGGACTCCAAACTCGAGTAAACTCTAAATCTACACTCCAGGGACTACAACCCCGAGTAAACTCTAAATCTACACTCCAGGGACTACATCCCCGAGTAAACTCTAAATCTACACTCCAGGGACTCCAACCTCGAGTAAACTCTAAATCTACACTCCAGGGTCTCCGACCCCGATTAAACGCTAAATCTACACTCCAGGGTTTACTACCCCGATTAAACTCTAAATCTACTCTCCAGGGACTCCAATTCCGAGTAAACTCTAAATCTACACTCCAGGGGCTCCAACCCTGAGTAAACTCTAAATCTACACTCCAGGGACTCCGACCCCGAGTAAACTCTAAATCTACTCTCCAGGGACTCCAATTCCGAGTAAACTCTAAATCTACACTCCAGGGGCTGCAACCCCGAGTAAACTCTAAATCTACACTCCAGGGACTCCGACCCCGAGTAAACTCTAAATCTACACTCCAGGGGCTCCGACCCCGAGTAAACTCTAAATCTACACTCCAGGGGCTGCAACCCCGAGTAAACTCTAAATCTACACTCCAGGGACACCAACACCGAGTAAACTCTAAATCTACACTCCAGGGGCTCCAACACCGAGTAAACTCTAAATCTACACTCCAGGGGCTCCAACACCGAGTAAACTCTAAATCTACACTCCAGGGACACCAACACCGAGTAAACTCTAAATCTACACTCCAGGGTCACCAACACCGAGTAAACTCTAAATCTACACTCTCGGGGCTCCAACACCGAGTAAACTCTAAATCTACACTCCAGGGACTCAGACCCCGAGTAAACTCTATATCGACACTGCAGGGACACCAACACCGAGTAAACACTAAATCTACACTCCAGGGACACCAACACCGAGTAAACACTAAATCTACACTCCAGGAGCTCCGACCCCGAGTAAACTCTAAATCTACACTCCCGGGTCTACAACCCCGAGTAAACTCTAAATCTACACTCCAGGGTCTACAACCTCGAGAAAACTCTAAATCTACAGTCCAGGGTCTACAACCCCGAGTAAACTCTAAATCTACACACCAGGGACTCAAGCCCCGAGAAAACTCTAAATCTACACTCCAGGGTCACCAAATCCGAGTAAACTCTAAATCTACACTCCAGGGGCTCCAACCCCGAGTAAAGTCTAAATCTACACTCCAGCGTCTCCGACCCCGAGTAAACTCTAAATCTACACTCCAGGGTCTACGACCCCGAGTAAACTCTAAATATACACTCCAGGGTCTCCAACCCCGAGTAAAAACTAAACCCACACTCCAGGGTCTCCAACACCGTGTAAACTCCAAAACTACACTCCAGGGTCTACAACCCCGAGTAAACTCTAAATCTACACTCCAGGGTCTCCAATCCCGAGTAAACTCTAAATGTACACTCCAGGGTCTCCAACCCCGCGTAAACTCTCAATCTACACTCCAGGAGCTCCAACCCCGAGTAAACTCTAAATCTACACTCCAGGGACTCCGACCCCGAGTAAACTCTAAATCTACACTCCAGGGACACCAACCCCGAGTAAACTCTAAATCTACACTCCAGGGACACCAACCCCGAGTAAACTCTAAATCTACACTCCAGGGACTCCAAATCCGAGTAAACTCTAAATCTACACTCCAGGGACTCCAACCTCGAGTAAACTCTAAATCTACACTCCAGGGTCTACAACACCGAGTAAACTCTAATTCTACACTCCAGGGACTCCAACCTCGAGTAAACTCTAAATCTACACTCCGGGGTCTACAAACCCGAGTAAACTCTAAATCTACACTCAAGGGGCTCCGAAACCGAGTAAAGTCTAAATCCACACTCCAGGGACTCCGACCCCAGGTAAACTCTAAATCTACACTCCACAGTGTAAAACCCCGTGTAAACTCTAAATCTACACACCAGGGGCTCCAAACCCAAGTAAACTCTAAATCTACACACCAGGGGCTCCAACCCCGTGTAAACTCTAAATCTACACTCCAGGGTCTCCGAACCGAGTAAACTCTAAATCTACACTCCAGGGACTCCAACCTCGAGTAAACTCTAAATCTACACTCCAGGGTCTACAACACTGAGTAAACTCTAAATCTACACTCCAGGGACTCCAACCTCGAGTAAACTCTAAATCTACACTCCAGGGACTCCAACCTCGAGTAAACTCTAAATCTACACTCCAGGGACTACAACCCCGAGTAAACTCTAAATCTACACTCCAGGGACTACATCCCCGAGTAAACTCTAAATCTACACTCCAGGGACTCCAACCTCGAGTAAACTCTAAATCTACACTCCAGGGTCTCCGACCCCGATTAAACGCTAAATCTACACTCCAGGGTTTACTACCCCGATTAAACTCTAAATCTACTCTCCAGGGACTCCAATTCCGAGTAAACTCTAAATCTACACTCCAGGGGCTCCAACCCTGAGTAAACTCTAAATCTACACTCCAGGGACTCCGACCCCGAGTAAACTCTAAATCTACTCTCCAGGGACTCCAATTCCGAGTAAACTCTAAATCTACACTCCAGGGGCTGGAACCCCGAGTAAACTCTAAATCTACACTCCAGGGACTCCGACCCCGAGTAAACTCTAAATCTACACTCCAGGGGTTCCGACCCCGAGTAAACTCTAAATCTACACTCCAGGGGCTGCAACCCCGAGTAAACTCTAAATCTACACTCCAGGGACACCAACACCGAGTAAACTCTAAATCTACACTCCAGGGGCTCCAACACCGAGTAAACTCTAAATCTACACTCCAGGGACACCAACACCGAGTAAACTCTAAATCTACACTCCAGGGTCACCAACACCGAGTAAACTCTAAATCTACACTCCCGGGGCTCCAACACCGAGTAAACTCTAAATCTACACTCCAAGGACACCAACACCGAGTAAACTCTAAATCTACACTCCATGGTCTACAACCCCGAGTAAACACTAAATCTACGCTCCAGGGATACCGACCCCGAGTAAAATCTAAATCTACACTCCAGGGACTCCAACACTGTGTAAACTCTAAATCTACAATCCAGGGTCACCAACCCCGAGTAAACTCTAAATCTACACTCCAGGGGCTCCGACCCAGAGTAAACTCTAAATCTACACTCCAGGGACTCCAAACCCGAGTAAACTCTAAATCTACACTCCAGGGTCTCCAACCCAGAGTAAACTCTAAATCCACACTCCAGGGGCTCCAAACCCGAGTAAACTCTAAATCTACACTCAAGGGGCTCCGACCCTGAGTAAACTCTAAATCTACACTCCAGGGGCTCCAAACCCGAGTACACTCTAAATCCACACTAAGGGTCTACAACACTGAGTAAACTCTAAATCTACACTCCAGGGACTCCAACCTCGAGTAAAATCTAAATCTACACTCCGGGGTCTACAAACCCGAGTAAACTCTAAATCTACACTCAAGGGGCTCCGACACCGAGTAAAGTCTAAATCCACACTCCAGGGACTCCGACCCCAGGTAAACTCTAAATCTACACTCCACGGTGTACAACCCCGTGTAAACTCTAAATCTACACACCAGGGGCTCCAAACCCAAGTAAACTCTAAATCTACACTCCAGGGGCTCCAACCCCGTGTAAACTCTAAATCTACACTCCAGGGGCTCCAAACCCGTGTAAACTCTAAATCTACACTCCTGGGTCTACAACCCCGAGTAAACTCTAAATCTACACTCCAGGGTCTCCGACCCCGAGTAAACTCTAAATCTACACTCCAGGGACTCCAACCTCGAGTAAACTCTAAATCTACACTCCAGGGTCTACAACACCGAGTAAACTCTAAATCTACACTCCAGGGACTCCAACCTCGAGTAAACTCTAAATCTACACTCCGGGGTCTACAAACCCGAGTAAACTCTAAATCTACACTCAAGGGGCTCCGAAACCGAGTAAAGTCTAAATCCACACTCCAGGGACTCCGACCCCAGGTAAACTCTAAATCTACACTCCACAGTGTAAAACCCCGTGTAAACTCTAAATCTACACACCAGGGGCTCCAAACCCAAGTAAACTCTAAATCTACACACCAGGGGCTCCAACCCCGTGTAAACTCTAAATCTACACTCCAGGGTCTCCGACCCCGAGTAAACTCTAAATCTACACTCCAGGGACTCCAACCTCGAGTAAACTCTAAATCTACACTCCAGGGTCTACAACACTGAGTAAACTCTAAATCTACACTCCAGGGACTCCAACCTCGAGTAAACTCTAAATCTACACTCCAGGGACTCCAAACTCGAGTAAACTCTAAATCTACACTCCAGGGACTACAACCCCGAGTAAACTCTAAATCTACACTCCAGGGACTACATCCCCGAGTAAACTCTAAATCTACACTCCAGGGACTCCAACCTCGAGTAAACTCTAAATCTACACTCCAGGGTCTCCGACCCCGATTAAACGCTAAATCTACACTCCAGGGTTTACTACCCCGATTAAACTCTAAATCTACTCTCCAGGGACTCCAATTCCGAGTAAACTCTAAATCTACACTCCAGGGGCTCCAACCCTGAGTAAACTCTAAATCTACACTCCAGGGACTCCGACCCCGAGTAAACTCTAAATCTACTCTCCAGGGACTCCAATTCCGAGTAAACTCTAAATCTACACTCCAGGGGCTGCAACCCCGAGTAAACTCTAAATCTACACTCCAGGGACTCCGACCCCGAGTAAACTCTAAATCTACACTCCAGGGGCTCCGACCCCGAGTAAACTCTAAATCTACACTCCAGGGGCTGCAACCCCGAGTAAACTCTAAATCTACACTCCAGGGACACCAACACCGAGTAAACTCTAAATCTACACTCCAGGGGCTCCAACACCGAGTAAACTCTAAATCTACACTCCAGGGGCTCCAACACCGAGTAAACTCTAAATCTACACTCCAGGGACACCAACACCGAGTAAACTCTAAATCTACACTCCAGGGTCACCAACACCGAGTAAACTCTAAATCTACACTCTCGGGGCTCCAACACCGAGTAAACTCTAAATCTACACTCCAGGGACTCAGACCCCGAGTAAACTCTATATCGACACTGCAGGGACACCAACACCGAGTAAACACTAAATCTACACTCCAGGGACACCAACACCGAGTAAACACTAAATCTACACTCCAGGAGCTCCGACCCCGAGTAAACTCTAAATCTACACTCCCGGGTCTACAACCCCGAGTAAACTCTAAATCTACACTCCAGGGTCTACAACCTCGAGAAAACTCTAAATCTACAGTCCAGGGTCTACAACCCCGAGTAAACTCTAAATCTACACACCAGGGACTCAAGCCCCGAGAAAACTCTAAATCTACACTCCAGGGACTCCAACCCCGAGTAAACTCTAAATCTACACTCCAGGGTCTACAACCCCGAGTAAACTCTAAATCTACACTCGAGGGTCTACAACCCCGAGTAAACTCTAAATCTACACTCCCGGGTCTACAACCCCGAGTAAACTCTAAATCTACACTCCAGGGTCTACAACCCCGAGTAAACTCTAAATCTACACTCCAGGGTCTACAACCCCGAGTAAACTCTAAATCTACACTCCAGGGACACCAACACCAAGTAACCTCTAAATCTACACTCCAGGGGCTCCAACACCGAGTAAACTCTAAATCTACACTGCAGGGTCTACAACCCCGAGTAAACTCTAAATCTACACTCCAGGGACTCAAGCCCCGAGTAATCTCTTAATCTACACTCCTGGGTCTCCAACCCCGAGTAAACTCTAAATCTACACTCCAGGGACTCCAAACTCGAGTAAATTCTAAATCTACACTCCAGGGTATACAACCCCGAGTAAAATCTAAATCTAGACTCCAGGGACTCCAACCCCGAGTAAACTCTAAATATAAAAACCATGGTCTACAACCCCGAGTAAACTCTAAATCGACGCTCCAGGGACTCTGACCCCGAGTAAAATCTAAATCTACACTCCGGGGTCTACAAACCCGAGTAAACTCTAAATCTACACTCAAGGGGCTCCGACCCCGGGTAAACTCTAAATCTACACTCCACGGTGTACAACCCCGTGTAAACTCTAATCTACAATCCAGGGACTCAAGCCCCGAGTAATCTCTTAATCTACACTCCTGGGTCTCCAACCCCGAGTAAACTCTAAATCTACACTCCAGGGACTCCGACCTCGTGTAAACTCAAAATCTACACTCCAGGGTCTCCGAACCCGAGTAAACTCTAAATCTACACTCCAGGGTCTCCGACCCCGAGTAAACTCTAAATCTACACTCCAGGGTCTCCGACCCCGAGGAAACTCTAAATCTACACTCCAGGGACTCCAAACTCGAGTAAATTCTAAATCTACACTCCAGGGTATACAACCCCGAGTAAAATCTAAATCTAGACTCCAGGGACTCCAACCCCGAGTAAACTCTTAATATAAAAACCATGGTCTACAACCCCGAGTAAACTCTAAATCGACGCTCCAGGGACTCTGACACCGAGTAAAATCTAAATCTACACTCCGGGGTCTACAAACCCGAGTAAACTCTAAATCTACACTCAAGGGGCTCCGACACCGAGTAAAGTCTAAATCCACACTCCAGGGACTCCGACCCCGGGTAAACTCTAAATCTACACTCCACGGTGTACAACCCCGTGTAAACTCTAAATCTACACACCAGGGGCTCCAAACCCAAGTAAACTCTAAATCTACACTCCAGGGACTCCAACCCCGAGTAAACTCTAAATCTACACTCCAGGGTCTACAACCCCGAGTAAACTCTAAATCTACACTCCAGGGACGCCAAACCGAAGTAAACTCTAAATCTACACTCCAGGGGCTCCAAACCCAAGTAAACTCTACATCTACATTCGAGTGTCTGCAACCCCGATTAAACTCTAAATCTACACTCCAAGGACTCCGACCCCGAGTAAACTCAAAATCTACACTCCAGGGTCTCCGAACCCGAGTAAACTCTAAATCTACACTCCAGGGTCTCCGACCCCGAGTAAACTCTAAATCTACACTCCAGGGTCTCCGACCCCGAGGAAACTCTAAATCTACACTCCAGGGACTCCAAACTCGAGTAAATTCTAAATCTACACTCCAGGGTATACAACCCCGAGTAAAATCTAAATCTAGACTCCAGGGACTCCAACCCCGAGTAAACTCTAAATCTAGACTCCAGGGTCTCCAACCCCGAGTAAACTCTAAATCTACACTCCAGGTGCTCCGACCCAGAGTAAACTCTAAATTTACACTCCAGGGACTCCGACACCGAGAAAACTCTAAATCTACACTCCAGGGTCTACAACATCCGAGTAAACTAGAAATCTAGACTCCAGGGTCTCCAACCCCGAGTAAACTCTAAATTTACACTCCAGGGACTCCGACACCGAGTAAACTCTAAATTTACACTCCAGGGTCTACAACCCCGAGTAAACTCTAAATGTACACTCCAGGGACTCCGACACCGAGTAAACTCTAAATCTACACTCCAGTGTCTCCAACCCAGAGTAAACTCTAAATCTACACTCCAGGGGCTCCAAACCCGAGTAAACTCTAAATCTACACTCCAGGGTCTACAACCCCAAGAAAACTCTAAATCTACTCTCCAGGGACTCCAATTCCGTGTAAACTCTAAATCTAAACTCCAGGGGCTCCGACACCGAGCCATCTCTAAATCTACACTCCAGGGACTCCGACCCCGAGTAAACACTAAATCTACACTCCAGGGACTCAGACCCCGAGTAAACTCTAAATCTATACTCCCGGGGCTCCAACCCCGAGTAAACTCTAAATCTACACTCCAGGGACACCAACACCCAGTAAACACTAAATCTACACTCCAGGGGCTCCGAACCCGAGTAAACTATAAATCTACACTCCAGGGACTCCGACCCCGAGTCAACTCTAAATCTACACTCCAGGGACACCAACACCCAGTAAACACTAAATCTACAATCCTGGGTCTACAACCCCGAGAAAACTATAAATCTACACTCCAGGGTCTACAACCCCGAGTAAACTATACATTTACACTCCAGGGTCTACAACCCCGAGTAAACTATAAATCTACACTCCAGGGTCTACAACCCCGAGTAAACTCTAAATCTACACTCCAGGGACTCATGCCCCGAGTAATCTCTAAATCTACACTCCTGGTTCTCCAACCCCGAGTAAACTCTAAATCTACACTCCAGGGACTCTGACCCCGTGTAAACTCTAAATCTACACTCCAGGGGCTCCAACTCCGAGTAAACTCTAAATATAAAAACCATTGTCTACAACCCCGAGTAAACTCTAAATCTACACTCCAGGTGCTCCGACCCAGAGTAAACTCTAAATTTACACTCCAGGGACTCCGACACCGAGTAAACTCTAAATCTACCCTCCAGGGACTCCAAACCCGAGTAAACTCTAAATCTACACTCCAGGGTCTCCAACCCAGAGTAAACTCTAAATCTACACTCCAGGGGCTCCAAATCCGAGTAAACTCTAAATCTACACTCCAGGGTCTCCAACACCGAGTAAACTCTAAATCTACACTCCAGGGTCGACAACCCCGTGTAAACTCTAAATCTACACTCCAGGGGCTCCAACTCCGAGTAAACTCTAAATCTACCCTCCAGGGTCTCCAAACCCAAGTAAACTCTAAATCTGCATTCGAGTGTCTGCAACCCCAATTAAACTCTAAATCTACACTCCAGGGGCTCCAACCCCGAGTAAACCCTAAATCTACACTCCAGGGACTCCAACCCCGAGTAAACACTAAATCTACACTCCAGGGTCTACAACCCCGAGTAAACTCTAAATCTACACTCCAGGGACTCCAAACCCAAGTAAACTCTAAATCTACACTCCAGGGGCTCCAAACCCAAGTAAACTCTACATCTACATTCGAGTGTCTGCAACCCCGATTAAACTCTAAATCTACACTCCAAGGACTCCGACCCCGAGTAAACTCAAAATCTACACTCCAGGGTCTCCGACCCTGAGTACACTCTAAATCTACACTCCAGGGTCTCCGACCCCGAGTAAACTCTAAATCTACACTCCAGGGACTCCGACCCCGAGTAAACTCTAAATCTACACTCCAGGGTCACCGACCCCGAGTAAACTCTAAATCTACACTCCAGGGACTCCAAACTCGAGTAAATTCTAAATCTACACTCCAGGGTAAACAACCCCGAGTAAAATCTAAATCTAGACTCCAGGGACTCCAACCCCGAGTAAACTCTAAATCTAGACTCCAGGGTCTCCAACCCCGAGTAAACTCTAAATCTACACTCCAGGTGCTCCGACCCAGAGTAAACTCTAAATTTACACTCCAGGGACTCCGACACCGAGTAAACTCTAAATCTACACTCCAGTGTGTCCAACCAGAGTAAACTCTCAATCTACACTCCAGGGGCTCCAAACCCGAGTAAACTCTAAATCTACACTCCAGGGTCTACAACCCCGAGAAAACTCTAAATCTACTCTCCAGGGACTCCAATTCCGTGTAAGTTCTACATCTAAACTCCAGGGGCTCCGAAACCGAGCCATCTCTAAATCTACACTCCAGGGACTCCGACCCCGAATAAACACTAAATCTACACTCCAGCGACTCAGACCCCGAGTAAACTCTAAATCTATACTCCCAGGGCTCCAACCCCGAGTAAACTCTAAATCTACACTCCAGGGACACCAACACCCAGTAAACACTAAATCTACACTCCAGGGGCTCCGAACCCGAGTAAACTATAAATCTACACTCCAGGGACTCCGACCCCGAGTCAACTCTAAATCCACACTCCAGGGACACCAACACCCAGTGAACACTAAATCTACAATCCCGGGTCTACAACCCCGAGTAAACTATAAATCTACACTCCAGGGTCTACAAACCCGAGTAAACTATACATTTACACTCCAGGGTCTACAACCCCGAGTAAACTATAAATCTACACTCCAGGGTCTACAACCCCGAGTAAACTCTAAATCTACACTCCAGGGACTCCAACCTCAAGTAAACACTAAATCTACACTCCAGGGACACCAACCCCGATTAAACACGAAATCTACACTCCAGGGCCCCCAGACCCAGAGTAAACTCTGAATCTACACTCCAGGGTCTCCGACCCCGAGTAATCTCTAAATCTACACTCCAGAGTCTACAACCCCAAATAAACTCTAAATCTACACTCCAGGGACTCTGACTCCGAGTAAACTCTAAATCTACACTCCAGGGTCTCCAACCCAGAGTAAACTCTAAACCTACACTCCAGGGACTCCAAACCCGAGTAAACTCTAAATCTACACTCCAGGGTCTCCAAACCCGAGTAAACTCTAAATCTACACTCCAGGGACCCCAACCCCGAGTAAACTATAAATCTACACTCCAGGGTCTAAAACCCCGAGTAAACTATAAATCTACACTCCAGGGTCTACAACCCCGAGAAAACTCTAATTCTAAACTCCAGGGACACCAATACCGAGTAACCTCTAAATCTACACTCCACTTGCTCCAACACCGAGTAAACTCTAAATCTACACTCCAGGGTCTAAAACCCCGAGTAAACTCTAAATCTACACTCCAGGGACTCAAGCCCCGAGTAATCTCTAAATCTACACTCCTGGGTCTCCAAACCCGAGTAAACTCTAAATCTACACTCCAGGGACTCCGACCCCGTGGAAACTCTAAATCTACACTCCAGGGACTCCGACCCCGTGTAAACTCTAAATCTACACTCCAGGGGCTCCAACTCCGAGTAAACTCTAAATATAAAAACCATGGTCTACAACCCTGAGTAAACTCTAAATCGACGCTCCAGGGACTCCGACCCCGAGTAAAATCTAAATCTACACTCCAGGGTGTCCAACACCGAGTAAATTCGAAATCTACATTCTAGGGACTCCGATCCCAACTAAACTCTAAATCTACACTCCAGGGTCTCCGACCTCGAGTAAACTCTCAATCTACACTCCAGGGTCTAAAACCCCGAGTAAACTCTAAATCTACACTCCAGGGACTCAAGCCCCGAGTAATCTCTAAATCTACACTCCTGGGTCTCCAAACCCGAGTAAACTCTAAATCTACACTCCAGGGACACCGACCCCGTGGAAACTCTAAATCTACACTCCAGGGGCTCCAACTCCGAGTAAACTCTAAATATAAAAACCATGGTCTACAACCCCGAGTAAACTATAAATCTACACTCCAGGGACTCCGACCCCGAGTAAAATCTAAACCTACACTCCAGGGTCTCCAACACCGAGTAAACTCTAAATCTACATTCCAGGGACTCCGATCCCAACTAAACTCTAAATCGACACTCCAGGGTCTCCGACCCCGAGCAAACTCTCAATCTACACTCCAGGGACTCCGACCCCGAGTAAACTCTAAATCGACACTCCAGGGTCTCCAACCCCGAGTAAACTCTAAATCTACACTCCAGGATCTCCGACCCCGAGTAAACTCTAAATCTACACTCCAGGGTCTCCAACCCTGAGTAAACTCTAAATCTACACTCCAGTGTCTCCGATCCCCAGTAAACTCTAAATCTACACTCCAGGGACTCCAACCCCGAGTAAACTTTAAATCTACACTCCAGGGACTCCAACACCGAGTAAACTCTAAATCTACACTCCAGCGTCTGCAACCCCGAGTAAACTCTAAATCTACACTCCACGGACTCCGACCCCGAGTAAACTCTAAATCTACACTCCCGGGACTCCGACCCCGAGTAAACTCTAAATCTACACTCCAAAGGCTCCAAACCTGAGTAAACTCTAAATCTACACTCCAGGGACTCCGACCCCGAGTAAACTCTAAATCTACACTCCAGGGTCTACGACCCCGAGTAAACTCTAAATTTACACTCCAGGGTCTCCGACACCGAGTAAACTCTAAATCTGCACTCCAGGGTCTACAAACCTGAGTAAACTATAAATCTACACTCCAGGGTCTCCAACCCCGAGTAAACTCTAAATCTACACTCCAGGGTCTTCAACCCCGAGTAAACTCTAAATCTACACTCCAGGGTTTTCAACCCCGAGTAAACTCTAAATCTACACTCCAGGGACTCCGACCCCGAGTAAACTCTAAATCTACACTCCAGGGTTTTCAACCCCGAGTAAACTCTAAATCTACACTCCAAGGTCTCCAACCCCGAGTAAACTCTAAATCTACACTCCAAGGTCTCCAACCCCGAGTAAACTCTAAATCTACACTGAAGGGTGTCCGACCCCGAGTAAACTCTAAATCTACACTCCAGGGACTCCTAGCCGCAGTAAACTCTCAATCTACTCTCCAGTGTCTCCAACTCTGAGCAAAGTCTAAATCTACACTCCAGGGACTCCAACCCCGAGTAAACTCAAAATCGACACTCCAGGGACTCCAACCCCGAGTAAACTCTAAAACTACACTCCAGGGACACCAACCCCGATTAAACTCTAAATCTACACTCCAGGGACACCGATCCCGAGTAAACTCTAAATCTACACTCCAGAGTCTCCAACCCCGAGTAAACTCTAAATCTACACTCCAGGGACTCCAACCCCGAGTAAACTTTAAATCTACACTCCAGCGTCTGCAACCCCGAGTAAACTCTAAATCTACACTCCACGGACTCCGACCCCGAGTAAACTCTAAATCTACACTCCAAAGGCTCCAAACCCGAGTAAACTCTAAATCTACACTCCAGGGACTCCGACCCCGAGTAAACTCTAAATCTACACTCCAGGGTCTACGACCCCGAGTAAACTCTAAATTTACACTCCAGGGTCTCCGACACCGAGTAAACTCTAAATCTGCACTCCAGGGTCTACAAACCCGAGTAAACTATAAATCTACACTCCAGGGTCTCCGACCCCGAGTAAACTCTAAATCTACACTCCAGGGTCTTCAACCCCGAGTAAACTCTAAATCTACACTCCAGGGTTTTCAACCCCGAGTAAACTCTAAATCTACACTCCAGGGACTCCGACCCCGAGTAAACTCTAAATCTACACTCCAGGGTTTTCAACCCCGAGTAAACTCTAAATCAACACTGAAGGGTGTCCGACCCCGAGTAAACTCTAAATCTACACTCCAGGGACTCCTAGCCCCAGTAAACTCTCAATCTACTCTCCAGTGTCTCCAACCCTGAGCAAAGTCTCAATCTACACTCCAGGGACTCCAACCCCGAGTAAACTCTAAAACTACACTCCAGGGACACCAACCCCGATTAAACTCTAAATCTACACTCCAGGGACACCGATCCCGAGTAAACTCTAAATCTGCACTCCAGGGTCTCCACCCCTGAGTAAACTCTAAATCTACACTCCAGGGTCTACAACCCCGAGTAAACTCTAAATCTACATTCCAGGGAATCCAACCCTGAGTAAACTCTAAATCTACACTCCAGGGACTCCGACCCCGAGTAAACTCTAAATCTACACTCCAGGGACTCCAACCCCGAGTAAACTCGAAATCTACACTCCAAAGGCTCCAAACCCGAGTAAACTCTAAATCTACACTCCAGGGGCTCCAACTCCGTGTAAACTCTAAATCTACACTCCAGGGGCTCCAAACCTGAGTAAACTCTCAATCTACACTCAAGGGACTCCAACACCAAGTAAACTCTAAATCTACACTCTAGGGACTCCAACAGCCAGTAAACTCTAAATTTACACTCCAGGGACTCCAACCCCGAGTAAACTATAAATCTACACTCCTGGGTCTAAAACCCCGAGTAAACTCTAAATCTACACTCCAGGGTCTACAACCACGAGTAAACTCTAATTCTAAACTCCAGGGACAACAACACCGAGTAACCTCTAAATCTACACTCCACGTGCTCCAACACCGAGTAAACTCTAAATCTACACTCCAGGGTCTAAAACCCCGAGTAAACTCTAAATCTACACTCCAGGGACTCAAGCCCCGAGTAATCTCTAAATCTACACTCCTGGGTCTCCAAACCCGAGTAAACTCTAAATCTAAACTCCAGGGACTCCGACCCCGTGGAAACTCTAAATCTACACTCCAGGGACTCCGACCCCGTGTAAACTCTAAATCTACACTCCAGGGGCTCCAACTCCGAGTAAACTCTAAATATAAAAATCATGGTCTACAACCCTGAGTAAACTCTAAATCGACGCTCCAGGGACTCTGACCCCGAGAAAAATCTAAATCTGCACTCCAGGGTCTCCAACACCGAATAAACTCTAAATCTACATTCCAGGGACTCCGATCCCAACTAAACTCTAAATCTACACTCCAGGGTCTCCGACCCCGAGTAAACTCTCAATCTACACTCCAGGGACTCCAACCCCGAGTAAACTCTAAATCTACACTCCAGGGTCTCCAACACCGAGTAAACTCTAAATCTACATTCCAGGGACTCCGACACCAAGTAATCTCTAAATCTACACTCCAGTGTCTCCGACCCCGAGTAAACTCTAAATCTAGACTCCAGGGACTCCAACCCCGAGTAAACACTAAATCTACACTCCAGGGGCTCCAACCCCGAGTAAACTCTAAATCTACACTCCAGCGTCTGCAACCCCGAGTAAACTCTAAATCTACACTCCACGGACTCCGACCCCGAGTAAACTCTAAATCTACACTCCAGGGACTCCGACCCCGAGTAAACTCTAAATCTACACTCCAAAGGCTCCAAACCCGAGTAAACTCTAAATCTACACTCCAGGGTCTACAACCCCAAGTAAACTCTAAATCTACACTCCAGGGGCTCCAACTCCGAGTAAACTCTAAATATAAAAATCATGGTCTACAACCCTGAATAAACTCTAAATCGATGCTCCAGGGACTCTGACCCCGAGTAAAATCTAAATCTGCACTCCAGGGTCTCCAACACCGAGTAAACTCTAAATCAGCATTCCAGGGACTCCGATCCCAACTAAACTCTAAATCTACACTCCAGGGTCTTCGACCCCGAGTAAACTCTCAATCTACACTCCAGGGACTCCATCCCAAGTAATCTCTAAATCTACACTCCAGTGTCTCCGACCCCGAGTAAACTCTAAATCTAGACTCCAGGGGCTCCAACCCCGAGTAAACTCTAAATCTACATTCGAGTGTCTGCAAACCCGATTAAACTCTAAATCTACACTCCAAGGTCTCCAACCCCGAGTAAACTCTAAATCTACACTCCAGGGACACCGACCCCGCGTAAACTCAAATCTGCACTCCAGGAGCTCCAAACCCGAGTCAACTCTAAATCTAAACTCCAGGGAAACCAACAACGAGTAAACTCTAAATCTACACTCCAGGGACTCCAAACCCGAGTAAATCCTAAATCTACACTCCAGGATCTCCGACCCCGAGTAAACTCTAAATCTACACTCCAGGGGCTCCAACACCGAGCAAACTCCAAAACTACACTCCACGGTCTACAACCCCGAGTAAACTCTAAATCGACACTCCAGGGACTCAAGCCCCGAGTAAACTCCAAATCGACACTCCAGGGTTTCCAACCCCGAGTAAAATCTAAATCTACACTCCAGGGACTCCGAGCCCGAGTAAACTCTAAATCTACACTCCATGGTCTACAACCCCGAGTAAACTCTAAATCTACACTCCAGGTACTCCAACCCCGAGTAAACTCTAAATCTACGCTCCAGGGACTCCAACCCCGAGTAAACTTTAAATCTACACTCCTTCGACTCCAACCCCGAGTAAACTCTAAATCTACACTCCACGGACTCCGACCCAGAGTAAACTCTAAATTTACTCTCCAGGGACTACAACCCAGAATAAACTCTAAATCAACACTCCAGGGTTTACAACCCCGAGTAAAATCTAAATCTACACTGCAGGCACTCCGACCCCGAGTAAACTCTAAATCTACACTCCAGGATCTCCGACCCCGCGTAAACTCTAAATCTACACTCCAGGGTCTCCAACCCCGAGTAAACTCTAAATCTACACTCCAGGGACTCCAACCCCGAGTAAACTTTAAATCTACACTCCAGCGTCTGCAACCCCGAGTAAACTCTAAATCTACACTCCAAAGGCTCCAAACCCGAGTAAACTCTAAATCTACACTCCAGGGACTCCGACACCGAGTAAACTCTAAATCTGCACTCCAGGGTCTACAAACCCGAGTAAACAATAAATCTACACTCCAGGGTCTCCGACCCCGAGTAAACTCTAAATCTACACTCCAGGGTCTTCAACCCCGAGTAAACTTTAATCTACACTCCAGGGTTTTCAACCCCGAGTAAACTCTAAATCTACACTCCAGGGACTCCGACCCCGAGTAAACTCTAAATCTACACTCCAGGGTCTCCGACCCCGAGTAAACTCTAAATCTACACTCCAGGGACTCCTAGCCCGAGTAAACTCTCAATCTACTCTCCAGTGTCTCCAACCCCGATTAAACTCTAAATCTACACTCCAGGGACACCGATCCCGAGTAAACTCTAAATCTGCACTCCAGGGTCTCCACCCCTGAGTAAACTCTAAATCTACACTCCAGGGTCTACAACCCCGAGTAAACTCTAAATCTACACTCCAGGGACTCCAACCCTGAGTAAACTCTAAATCTACACTCCAGGGACTCCGACCCCGAGTAAACTCTAAATCTACACTCCAGGGACTCCAACCCCGAGTAAACTCTAAATCTACACTCCAGGGTCTACAACCCCGAGTAAACTCTAAATCTACGCTCCAGGGACTCCGACCCCGAGTAAACTCGAAATCTACACTCCAAAGGCTCCAAACACGAGTAAACTCTAAATCTACACTCCAGGGGCTCCAACTCCGTGTAAACTCTAAATCTACACTCCAGGGGCTCCAAACCTGAGTAAACTCTCAATCTACACTCCAGGGAGTCCAACACCAAGTAAACTCTAAATCTACACTCTAGGGACACCGACAGCGAGTAAACTCTAAATCTACACTCCAGGGACTCCGACCCCGTGTAAACTCTAAATCTACACTCCAGGGGCTCCAACTCCGAGTAAACTCTAAATATAAAAACCATGGTCTACAACCCTGAGTAAACTCTAAATAGACGCTCCAGGGACTCTGACCCCGAGTAAAATCTAAATCTACACTCCAGGGTCTCCAACACCGAGTAAACTCTAAATCTACATTCCAGGGACTCCAATCCCAACTAAACTCTAAATCTACACTCCAGGGTCTCCGACCCCGAGCAAACTCTCAATCTACACTCCAGGGACTCCAACCCCGAGTAAACTCTAAATCTACACTCCAGGGTCTCCAACACCGAGTAAACTCTAAATCTACATTCCAGGGACTCCGACCCCAAGTAATCTCTAAATCTACACTCCAGTGTCTCCGACCCCGAGTAAACTCTAAATCTACACTCCAGGGACTCCAACCCCGAGTAAACACTAAATCTACACTCCAGGGGCTCCAACCCCGAGTAAACTCTAAATCTACATTCGAGTGTCTGCAACTCCGATTAAACTCTAAATCTACACTCCAGCGGCTCCAACCCCGAGTAAACACTAAATCTACACTCCAGGGACTCCAACCCCGATTAAACTCTAAATCTACACTCCAGGGACTCCAACCCCGAGTAGATTCTAAATCAACACTCCAGGGTCTTCAACCCCAGGTAAACTCTAAATCGACACTCCAGGGACTCCGACCCCGAGTAAACTCTAAATCTACACTCCAGGGTTTTCAACCCCGAGTAAACTCTAAATCTACACTGAAGGGTCTCCGACCCTGAGTAAACTCTAAATCTACACTCCAGGGTCTCCGACACCGAGTTAACTCTAAATCTACCCTCCAGGGTCTACAACCCAGAGTAAACTCTAAATTTACACTCCAGGGCCTCCGACACAGAGTAAACTCTAAATCTGCACTCCAGGGTCTACAAACCCGACTAAACTATAAATCTACACTCCAGGGTCTCCAACCCCGAGTAAACTCTAAATCTACACTCCAGGGTCTTCAACCCCGAGTAAACTCTAAATCTACACTCCAGGGTTTTCAACCCCGAGTAAACTCTAAATCTACACTCCAGGGACTCCGACCCCGAGTAAACTCTAAATCTACACTCCAGGGTTTTCAACCCCGAGTAAACTCTAAATCTACACTCCAAGGTCTCCAACCCCGAGTAAACTCTAAATCTACACTCCAAGGTCTCCAACCCCGAGTAAACTCTAAATCTACACTGAAGGGTGTCCGACCCCGAGTAAACTCTAAATCTACACTCCAGGGACTCCTAGCCGCAGTAAACTCTCAATCTACTCTCCAGTGTCTCCAACTCTGAGCAAAGTCTAAATCTACACTCCAGGGACTCCAACCCCGAGTAAACTCAAAATCGACACTCCAGGGACTCCAACCCCGAGTAAACTCTAAAACTACACTCCAGGGACACCAACCCCGATTAAACTCTAAATCTACACTCCAGGGACACCGATCCCGAGTAAACTCTAAATCTACACTCCAGAGTCTCCAACCCCGAGTAAACTCTAAATCTACACTCCAGGGACTCCGACCCCGAGTAAACTCTAAATCTACACTCCAGGGACTCCAACCCCGAGTAAACTCTAAATCTACACTCCAGGGTCTACAACCCCGAGTAAACTCTAAATCTACGCTCCAGGGACTCCGACCCCGAGTAAACTCGAAATCTACACTCCAAAGGCTCCAAACACGAGTAAACTCTAAATCTACACTCCAGGGGCTCCAACTCCGTGTAAACTCTAAATCTACACTCCAGGGGCTCCAAACCTGAGTAAACTCTCAATCTACACTCCAGGGAGTCCAACACCAAGTAAACTCTAAATCTACACTCTAGGGACACCGACAGCGAGTAAACTCTAAATCTACACTCCAGGGACTCCGACCCCGTGTAAACTCTAAATCTACACTCCAGGGGCTCCAACTCCGAGTAAACTCTAAATATAAAAACCATGGTCTACAACCCTGAGTAAACTCTAAATAGACGTTCCAGGGACTCTGACCCCGAGTAAAATCTAAATCTACACTCCAGGGTCTCCAACACCGAGTAAACTCTAAATCTACATTCCAGGGACTCCAATCCCAACTAAACTCTAAATCTACACTCCAGGGTCTCCGACCCCGAGCAAACTCTCAATCTACACTCCAGGGACTCCAACCCCGAGTAAACTCTAAATCTACACTCCAGGGTCTCCAACACCGAGTAAACTCTAAATCTACATTCCAGGGACTCCGACCCCAAGTAATCTCTAAATCTACACTCCAGTGTCTCCGACCCCGAGTAAACACTAAATCTACACTCCAGGGGCTCCAACCCCGAGTAAACTCTAAATCTACATTCGAGTGTCTGCAACTCCGATTAAACTCTAAATCTACACTCCAGCGGCTCCAACCCCGAGTAAACACTAAATCTACACTCCAGGGACTCCAACCCCGATTAAACTCTAAATCTACACTCCAGGGACTCCAACCCCGAGTAGATTCTAAATCAACACTCCAGGGTCTTCAACCCCAGGTAAACTCTAAATCGACACTCCAGGGACTCCGACCCCGAGTAAACTCTAAATCTACACTCCAGGGTTTTCAACCCCGAGTAAACTCTAAATCTACACTGAAGGGTCTCCGACCCTGAGTAAACTCTAAATCTACACTCCAGGGTCTCCGACACCGAGTTAACTCTAAATCTACCCTCCAGGGTCTACAACCCAGAGTAAACTCTAAATTTACACTCCAGGGCCTCCGACACAGAGTAAACTCTAAATCTGCACTCCAGGGTCTACAAACCCGAGTAAACTATAAATCTACACTCCAGGGTCTCCAACCCCGAGTAAACTCTAAATCTACACTCCAGGGTCTTCAACCCCGAGTAAACTCTAAATCTACACTCCAGGGTTTTCAACCCCGAGTAAACTCTAAATCTACACTCCAGGGACTCCACCCCGAGTAAACTCTAAATCTACACTCCAGGGTTTTCAACCCCGAGTAAACTCTAAATCTACACTCCAAGGTCTCCAACCCCGAGTAAACTCTAAATCTACACTCCAAGGTCTCCAACCCCGAGTAAACTCTAAATCTACACTGAAGGGTGTCCGACCCCGAGTAAACTCTAAATCTACACTCCAGGGACACCTAGCCGCAGTAAACTCTCAATCTACTCTCCAGTGTCTCCAACTCTGAGCAAAGTCTAAATCTACACTCCAGGGACTCCAACCCCGAGTAAACTCAAAATCGACACTCCAGGGACTCCAACCCCGAGTAAACTCTAAAACTACACTCCAGGGACACCAACCCCGATTAAACTCTAAATCTACACTCCAGGGACACCGATCCCGAGTAAACTCTAAATCTACACTCCAGAGTCTCCAACCCCGAGTAAACTCTAAATCTACACTCCAGGGACTCCAACCCCGAGTAAACTTTAAATCTACACTCCAGCGTCTGCAACCCCGAGTAAACTCTAAATCTACACTCCACGGACTCCGACCCCGAGTAAACTCTAAATCTACACTCCAAAGGCTCCAAACCCGAGTAAACTCTAAATCTACACTCCAGGGACTCCGACCCCGAGTAAACTCTAAATCTACACTCCAGGGTCTACGACCCCGAGTAAACTCTAAATTTACACTCCAGGGTCTCCAACACCGAGTAAACTCTAAATCTGCACTCCAGGGTCTACAAACCCGAGTAAACTATAAATCTACACTCCAGGGTCTCCGACCCCGAGTAAACTCTAAATCTACACTCCAGGGTCTTCAACCCCGAGTAAACTCTAAATCTACACTCCAGGGTTTTCAACCCCGAGTAAACTCTAAATCTACACTCCAGGGACTCCGACCCCGAGTAAACTCTAAATCTACACTCCAGGGTTTTCAACCCCGAGTAAACGCTAAATCAACACTGAAGGGTGTCCGACCCCGAGTAAACTCTAAATCTACACTCCAGGGACTCCTAGCCCCAGTAAACTCTCAATCTACTCTCCAGTGTCTCCAACCCTGAGCAAAGTCTCAATCTACACTCCAGGGACTCCAACCCCGAGTAAACTCTAAAACTACACTCCAGGGACACCAACCCCGATTAAACTCTAAATCTACACTCCAGGGACACCGATCCCGAGTAAACTCTAAATCTGCACTCCAGGGTCTCCACCCCTGAGTAAACTCTAAATCTACACTCCAGGGTCTACAACCCCGAGTAAACTCTAAATCTACATTCCAGGGAATCCAACCCTGAGTAAACTCTAAATCTACACTCCAGGGACTCCGACCCCGAGTAAACTCTAAATCTACACTCCAGGGACTCCAACCCCGAGTAAACTCGAAATCTACACTCCAAAGGCTCCAAACCCGAGTAAACTCTAAATCTACACTCCAGGGGCTCCAACTCCGTGTAAACTCTAAATCTACACTCCAGGGACTCCGACCCCGAGTAAACTCTAACTCTACACTCCTTCGACTCCAACCCCGAGTAAACTCTAAATCTACACTCCAGGGGCTCCAAACCTGAGTAAACTCTCAATCTACACTCAAGGGACTCCAACACCAAGTAAACTCTAAATCTACACTCTAGGGACTCCAACAGCCAGTAAACTCTAAATTTACACTCCAGGGACTCCAACCCCGAGTAAACTATAAATCTACACTCCTGGGTCTAAAACCCCGAGTAAACTCTAAATCTACACTCCAGGGTCTACAACCACGAGTAAACTCTAATTCTAAACTCCAGGGACAACAACACCGAGTAACCTCTAAATCTACACTCCACGTGCTCCAACACCGAGTAAACTCTAAATCTACACTCCAGGGTCTAAAACCCCGAGTAAACTCTAAATCTACACTCCAGGGACTCAAGCCCCGAGTAATCTCTAAATCTACACTCCTGGGTCTCCAAACCCGAGTAAACTCTAAATCTAAACTCCAGGGACTCCGACCCCGTGGAAACTCTAAATCTACACTCCAGGGACTCCGACCCCGTGTAAATTCTAAATCTACACTCCAGGGGCTCCAACTCCGAGTAAACTCTAAATATAAAAATCATGGTCTACAACCCTGAGTAAACTCTAAATCGACGCTCCAGGGACTCTGACCCCGAGAAAAATCTAAATCTGCACTCCAGGGTCTCCAACACCGAATAAACTCTAAATCTACATTCCAGGGACTCCGATCCCAACTAAACTCTAAATCTACACTCCAGGGTCTCCGACCCCGAGTAAACTCTCAATCTACACTCCAGGGACTCCAACCCCGAGTAAACTCTAAATCTACACTCCAGGGTCTCCAACACCGAGTAAACTCTAAATCTACATTCCAGGGACTCCGACACCAAGTAATCTCTAAATCTACACTCCAGTGTCTCCGACCCCGAGTAAACTCTAAATCTAGACTCCAGGGACTCCAACCCCGAGTAAACACTAAATCTACACTCCAGGGGCTCCAACCCCGAGTAAACTCTAAATCTACACTCCAGCGTCTGCAACCCCGAGTAAACTCTAAATCTACACTCCACGGACTCCGACCCCGAGTAAACTCTAAATCTACACTCCAGGGACTCCGACCCCGAGTAAACTCTAAATCTACACTCCAAAGGCTCCAAACCCGAGTAAACTCTAAATCTACACTCCAGGGTCTACAACCCCAAGTAAACTCTAAATCTACACTCCAGGGGCTCCAACTCCGAGTAAACTCTAAATATAAAAATCATGGTCTACAACCCTGAATAAACTCTAAATCGATGCTCCAGGGACTCTGACCCCGAGTAAAATCTAAATCTGCACTCCAGGGTCTCCAACACCGAGTAAACTCTAAATCAGCATTCCAGGGACTCCGATCCCAACTAAACTCTAAATCTACACTCCAGGGTCTTCGACCCCGAGTAAACTCTCAATCTACACTCCAGGGACTCCATCCCAAGTAATCTCTAAATCTACACTCCAGTGTCTCCGACCCCGAGTAAACTCTAAATCTAGACTCCAGGGGCTCCAACCCCGAGTAAACTCTAAATCTACATTCGAGTGTCTGCAACCCCGATTAAACTCTAAATCTACACTCCAAGGTCTCCAACCCCGAGTAAACTCTAAATCTACACTCCAGGGACACCGACCCCGCGTAAACTCAAATCTGCACTCCAGGAGCTCCAAACCCGAGTCAACTCTAAATCTAAACTCCAGGGAAACCAACAACGAGTAAACTCTAAATCTACACTCCAGGGACTCCAAACCCGAGTAAATCCTAAATCTACACTCCAGGATCTCCGACCCCGAGTAAACTCTAAATCTACACTCCAGGGGCTCCAACACCGAGCAAACTCCAAAACTACACTCCACGGTCTACAACCCCGAGTAAACTCTAAATCGACACTCCAGGGACTCAAGCCCCGAGTAAACTCCAAATCGACACTCCAGGGTTTCCAACCCCGAGTAAAATCTAAATCTACACTCCAGGGACTCCGAGCCCGAGTAAACTCTAAATCTACACTCCATGGTCTACAACCCCGAGTAAACTCTAAATCTACACTCCAGGTACTCCAACCCCGAGTAAACTCTAAATCTACGCTCCAGGGACTCCAACCCCGAGTAAACTTTAAATCTACACTTCTTCGACTCCAACCCCGAGTAAACTCTAAATCTACACTCCACGGACTCCGACCCAGAGTAAACTCTAAATTTACTCTCCAGGGACTACAACCCAGAATAAACTCTAAATCAACACTCCAGGGTTTACAACCCCGAGTAAAATCTAAATCTACACTGCAGGCACTCCGACCCCGAGTAAACTCTAAATCTACACTCCAGGATCTCCGACCCCGCGTAAACTCTAAATCTACACTCCAGGGTCTCCAACCCCGAGTAAACTCTAAATCTACACTCCAGGGACTCCAACCCCGAGTAAACTTTAAATCTACACTCCAGCGTCTGCAACCCCGAGTAAACTCTAAATCTACACTCCAAAGGCTCCAAACCCGAGTAAACTCTAAATCTACACTCCAGGGACTCCGACACCGAGTAAACTCTAAATCTACACTCCAGGGTCTACAAACCCGAGTAAACAATAAATCTACACTCCAGGGTCTCCGACCCCGAGTAAACTCTAAATCTACACTCCAGGGTCTTCAACCCCGAGTAAACTTTAATCTACACTCCAGGGTTTTCAACCCCGAGTAAACTCTAAATCTACACTCCAGGGACTCCGACCCCGAGTAAACTCTAAATCTACACTCCAGGGTCTCCGACCCCGAGTAAACTCTAAATCTACACTCCAGGGACTCCTAGCCCGAGTAAACTCTCAATCTACTCTCCAGTGTCTCCAACCCTGAGCAAAGTCTAAATCTACACTCCAGGGACTCCAACCCCGAGTAAACTCTAAAACTACACTCCAGGGACACCAACCCCGATTAAACTCTAAATCTACACTCCAGGGACACCGATCCCGAGTAAACTCTAAATCTGCACTCCAGGGTCTCCACCCCTGAGTAAACTCTAAATCTACACTCCAGGGTCTACAACCCCGAGTAAACTCTAAATCTACACTCCAGGGACTCCAACCCTGAGTAAACTCTAAATCTACACTCCAGGGACTCCGACCCCGAGTAAACTCTAAATCTACACTCCAGGGACTCCAACCCCGAGTAAACTCTAAATCTACACTCCAGGGTCTACAACCCCGAGTAAACTCTAAATCTACGCTCCAGGGACTCCGACCCCGAGTAAACTCGAAATCTACACTCCAAAGGCTCCAAACACGAGTAAACTCTAAATCTACACTCCAGGGGCTCCAACTCCGTGTAAACTCTAAATCTACACTCCAGGGGCTCCAAACCTGAGTAAACTCTCAATCTACACTCCAGGGAGTCCAACACCAAGTAAACTCTAAATCTACACTCTAGGGACACCGACAGCGAGTAAACTCTAAATCTACACTCCAGGGACTCCGACCCCGTGTAAACTCTAAATCTACACTCCAGGGGCTCCAACTCCGAGTAAACTCTAAATATAAAAACCATGGTCTACAACCCTGAGTAAACTCTAAATAGACGCTCCAGGGACTCTGACCCCGAGTAAAATCTAAATCTACACTCCAGGGTCTCCAACACCGAGTAAACTCTAAATCTACATTCCAGGGACTCCAATCCCAACTAAACTCTAAATCTACACTCCAGGGTCTCCGACCCCGAGCAAACTCTCAATCTACACTCCAGGGACTCCAACCCCGAGTAAACTCTAAATCTACACTCCAGGGTCTCCAACACCGAGTAAACTCTAAATCTACATTCCAGGGACTCCGACCCCAAGTAATCTCTAAATCTACACTCCAGTGTCTCCGACCCCGAGTAAACTCTAAATCTACACTCCAGGGACTCCAACCCCGAGTAAACACTAAATCTACACTCCAGGGGCTCCAACCCCGAGTAAACTCTAAATCTACATTCGAGTGTCTGCAACTCCGATTAAACTCTAAATCTACACTCCAGCGGCTCCAACCCCGAGTAAACACTAAATCTACACTCCAGGGACTCCAACCCCGATTAAACTCTAAATCTACACTCCAGGGACTCCAACCCCGAGTAGATTCTAAATCAACACTCCAGGGTCTTCAACCCCAGGTAAACTCTAAATCGACACTCCAGGGACTCCGACCCCGAGTAAACTCTAAATCTACACTCCAGGGTTTTCAACCCCGAGTAAACTCTAAATCTACACTGAAGGGTCTCCGACCCTGAGTAAACTCTAAATCTACACTCCAGGGTCTCCGACACCGAGTTAACTCTAAATCTACCCTCCAGGGTCTACAACCCAGAGTAAACTCTAAATTTACACTCCAGGGCCTCCGACACAGAGTAAACTCTAAATCTGCACTCCAGGGTCTACAAACCCGAGTAAACTATAAATCTACACTCCAGGGTCTCCGAACCCGAGTAAACTCTAAATCTACACTCCAGGGTCTTCAACCCCGAGTAAACTCTAAATCTATACTCCAGGGTTTTCAACCCCGAGTAAACTCTAAATCTACACTCCAGGGACTCCGACCCCGAGTAAACTCTAAATCTACACTCCAGGGTTTTCAACACCGAGTAAACTCTAAATCTACACTGAAGGGTGTCCGACCCCGAGTAAACTCTCAATCTACACTCCAGGGACTCCTAGCCCGAGTAAACTCTCAATCTACTCTCCAGTGTCTCCAACCCTGAGCAAAGTCTAAATCTACACTCCAGGGACACCAACCCCGATTAAACTCTAAATCTACACTCCAGGGACACCGATCCCGAGTAAACTCTAAATCTGCACAACAGGGTCTCCACCCCTGAGTAAACTCTAAATCTGCACTCCAGGGTCTACAACCCCGAGTAAACTCTAAATCTACACTCCAGGGACTCCAACCCTGAGTAAACTCTAAATCTACACTCCAGGGACTCCGACCACGAGTAAACTCTAAATCTACACTCCAGGGACTCCAACCCCGAGTAATCTCTAAATCTACACTCCAGGGTCTACAACCCCGAGTAAACTCTAAATCTACGCTCCAGGGACTCCGACCCCGAGTAAACTCGAAATCTACACTCCAAAGGCTCCAAACCCGAGTAAACTCTAAATCTACACTCCAGGGGCTCCAACTCCGTGTAAACTCTAAATCTACACTCCAGGGGCTCCAAACCTGAGTAAACTCTCAATCTACACTCCAGGGACTCCAACACCAAGTAAACTCTAAATCTACACTCTTGGGACACCGACAGCGTGTAAACTCTAAATCTACACTCTAGGGGCTCCAACTCCGAGTAAACTCTAAATATAAAAACCATGGTCTACAACCCTGAGTAAACTCTAAATCGACGCTCCAGTGACTCTGACCCCGAGTAAACTCTAAATCTACACTCCAGGGTCTCCAACACCGAGTAAACTCTAAATCTACATTCCAGGGACTCCAATCCCAACTAAACTCTAAATCTACACTCCAGGGTCTCCGACACCGAGCAAACTCTCAGTCTACACTCCAGGGACTCCAACCCCGAGTAAACTCTAAATCTACACTCCAGGGTCTCCAACACCGAGTAAACTCTAAATCTACATTCCAGGGACTCCGACCCCAAGTAATCCCTAAATCTACACTCCAGTGTCTCCGACCCCGAGTAAACTCTAAATCTGCACTCCAGGGACTCCAACCCCGAGTAAACACTACATCTACACTCCAGGGGCTCCAACCCCGAGTAAACTCTAAATCTACATTCGAGTGTCTGCAACCCCGATTAAACTCTAAATCTACACTCCAAGTTCTCCAACCCCGAGTAAACTCTAAATCTACACTCCAGGGACTCCGACCCCGAGTAAACTCTAAATCGACACTCCAGGGTCTCCAACCCCGATGAAACTCTAAATCTACACTCCAGCGGCTCCAACCGCGAGTAAACACTAAATCTACACTCCAGGGACTCCAACCCCGATTAAACTCTAAATCTACACTCCAGGGACTCCAACCCCGATTAAACTCTAAATCTAAACTCCAGGGACTCCAACCCCGAGTAGATTCTAAATCTACACTCCAGGGTCTTCAACCCCGGGTAAACTCTAAATCGACACTCCAGGGACTCCGACCCCGAGTAAACTCTAAATCTACACTCCAGGGTTTTCAACCCCGAGTAAACTCTAAATCTACACTGAAGGGTCTCCGACCCCGTCGAAACTCTAAATCTACACTCCAGGATCTCCGACCCCGAGTAAACTCTAAATCTATACTCCAGGGACTCCGACGCCGAGTAAACTCTAAATCTACCCTCCAGGGACTCCATCCCCGAGTAAACTCTAAATCTACACTCCAGGGGCTCGAACCCCGAGTAAACTCTAAATCTACTCTCCAGGGACTCCGACACCGACTAAACTCTAAATCTACACTCCAGGGACACCGACCCCGGCGTAAACTCAAATCTACACTCCTGGAGCTCCAAACCCGAGTAAACTCTAAATCTACACTCCAGGGACACCAACACCGAGTAACCTCTAAATCTACACTCCAGGGACTCCAAACCCGAGTAAATTCTAAATCTACACCCAAGGGTCTACAACCCCAAGTAAACTCTAAATCTACACTCCAGGATCTCCGACCCCGAGTAAACTCTAAATCTACACTCCAGGGGCTCCAACACCGAGCAAACTCCAAAACTACACTCCACGGTCTACAACCCCGAGTAAACTCTAAACTACACTCCAGGGACTCAAGCCCCGAGTAAACTCTAAATCGACACTCCAGGGACTCCAACCCCGAGTAAAATCTAAATCTACACTCCAGGGACTCCGAGCCCGAGTAAACTCTAAATCTACACTCCATGGTCTACAACCCCGAGTAAACTCTAAATCTACACTCCAGGTACTCCAACCCCGAGTAAACACTAAATCTACACTCCAGAGACTCCAACCCCGAATAAACTTTAAATCTACACTCCTTCGACTCCAACCCCGAGTAAACTCTAAATCTACACTCCACGGACTCCGACCCCGAGTAAACTCTAAATTTACTCTCCAGGGACTACAACCCAGAATAAACTCTAAATCAACACTCCAGGGTTTACAACCCCGAGTAAAATCTAAATCTACACTGCAGGCACTCCGACCCCGAGTAAACTCTAAATCTACAATCCAGGATCTCCGACCCCGCGTAAACTCTAAATCTACACTCCAGGGTCTCCAACCCCGAGTAAACTCTAAATCTACACTCCAGGGACTCCAACCCCGAGTAAACTTTAAATCTACACTCCAGCGTCTGCATCCCCGAGTAAACTCTAAATCTACACTCCACGGACTCCGACCCCGAGTAAACTCTAAATCTACACTCCAAAGGCTCCAAACCCGAGTAAACTCTAAATCTACACTCCAGGGACTCCAACCCCGAGTAAACTCTAAATCTACACTCCAGGGTCTACAACCCCAAGTAAACTCTAAATTTACACTCCAGGGTCTCCAACACCGAGTAAACTCTAAATCTGCACTCCAGGGTCTACAAACCCGAGTAAACTATAAATCTACACTCCAGGGTCTCCGACCCCGAGTAAACTCTAAATCTACACTCCAGGGTCTTCAACCCCGAGTAAACTCTAAATCTACACTCCAGGGTTTTCAACCCCGAGTAAACTCTAAATCTACACTCCAGGGACTCCGACCCCGAGTAAACTCTAAATCTACACTCCAGGGTTTTCAACCCCGAGTAAACTCTAAATCTACACTGAAGGGTGTCCGACCCCGAGTAAACTCTAAATCTACACTCCAGGGACTCCAAGCCCGAGTAAACTCTCAATCTACTCTCCAGTGTCTCCAACCATGAGCAAAGTCTAAATCTACACTCCAGGGACTCCAACCCCGAGTAAACTCTAAATCTACACTCCAGGGACTCCAACCCCGAGTAACCTCTAAAACTACACTCCAGGGACACCAACCCCGATTAAACTCTAAGTCTACACTCCAGGGACACCGATCCCGAGTAAACTCTAAATCTACACTCCAGGGTCTCCACCCCTGAGTAAACTCTAAATCTACACTCCAGGGACTCCGACCCCGTGTAAACTCTAAATCTACACTCCAGGGGCTCCAACTCCGAGTAAACTCTAAATATAAAAACCATGGTCTACAACCCTGAGTAAACTCTAAATCGACGCTCCAGGGACTCTGACCCCGAGTAAAATCTAAATCTACACTCCAGGGTCTCCAACACCGAGTAAACTCTAAATCTACATTCCAGGGACTCCAAGCCCTGAGTAAACTCTAAATCTACACACCGGGGACACCAACCCCGAGTAAACTCTAAATCTACACTCCAGGGTCTCCAACCCCGAGTAAATTCTAAATCTACACTCCAGGGTCTCCGACCCCGAGTAAACTCTAAATCTACCCTCCAGGGTCTCCGACACCGAGTAAGCTCTAAAACTACCCTCCAGGGTCTACAACCCCAAGTAAACACTAAATCTACACTCCAGGGTCTCCAACTCCGAGTAAACTCTAAATATAAAAACCATGGTCTACAACCCTGAGTAAACTCTAAATCGACGCTCCAGTGACTCTGACCCCGAGTAAACTCTAAATCTACACTCCAGGGTCTCCAACACCGAGTAAACTCTAAATCTACATTCCAGGGACTCCAATCCCAACTAAACTCTAAATCTACATTCCAGGGACTCCGACCCCAAGTAATCCCTAAATCTACACTCCAGTGTCTCCGACCCCGAGTAAACTCTAAATCTGCACTCCAGGGACTCCAACCCCGAGTAAACACTACATCTACACTCCAGGGGCTCCAACCCCGAGTAAACTCTAAATCTACATTCGAGTGTCTGCAACCCCGATTAAACTCTAAATCTACACTCCAAGTTCTCCAACCCCGAGTAAACTCTAAATCTACACTCCAGGGACTCCGACCCCGAGTAAACTCTAAATCGACACTCCAGGGTCTCCAACACCGAGTAAACTCTAAATCTACATTCCAGGGACTCCAAGCCCTGAGTAAACTCTAAATCTACACACCGGGGACACCAACCCCGAGTAAACTCTAAATCTACACTCCAGGGTCTCCAACCCCGAGTAAATTCTAAATCTACACTCCAGGGTCTCCGACCCCGAGTAAACTCTAAATCTACCCTCCAGGGTCTCCGACACCGAGTAAGCTCTAAAACTACCCTCCAGGGTCTACAACCCCAAGTAAACACTAAATCTACACTCCAGGGTCTCCAACTCCGAGTAAACTCTAAATATAAAAACCATGGTCTACAACCCTGAGTAAACTCTAAATCGACGCTCCAGTGACTCTGACCCCGAGTAAACTCTAAATCTACACTCCAGGGTCTCCAACACCGAGTAAACTCTAAATCTACATTCCAGGGACTCCAATCCCAACTAAACTCTAAATCTACATTCCAGGGACTCCGACCCCAAGTAATCCCTAAATCTACACTCCAGTGTCTCCGACCCCGAGTAAACTCTAAATCTGCACTCCAGGGACTCCAACCCCGAGTAAACACTACATCTACACTCCAGGGGCTCCAACCCCGAGTAAACTCTAAATCTACATTCGAGTGTCTGCAACCCCGATTAAACTCTAAATCTACACTCCAAGTTCTCCAACCCCGAGTAAACTCTAAATCTACACTCCAGGGACTCCGACCCCGAGTAAACTCTAAATCGACACTCCAGGGTCTCCAACCCCGATGAAACTCTAAATCTACACTCCAGCGGCTCCAACCGCGAGTAAACACTAAATCTACACTCCAGGGACTCCAACCCCGATTAAACTCTAAATCTACACTCCAGGGACTCCAACCCCGATTAAACTCTAAATCTAAACTCCAGGGACTCCAACCCCGAGTAGATTCTAAATCTACACTCCAGGGTCTTCAACCCCGGGTAAACTCTAAATCGACACTCCAGGGACTCCGACCCCGAGTAAACTCTAAATCTACACTCCAGGGTTTTCAACCCCGAGTAAACTCTAAATCTACACTGAAGGGTCTCCGACCCCGTCGAAACTCTAAATCTACACTCCAGGATCTCCGACCCCGAGTAAACTCTAAATCTATACTCCAGGGACTCCGACGCCGAGTAAACTCTAAATCTACCCTCCAGGGACTCCATCCCCGAGTAAACTCTAAATCTACACTCCAGGGGCTCGAACCCCGAGTAAACTCTAAATCTACTCTCCAGGGACTCCGACACCGACTAAACTCTAAATCTACACTCCAGGGACACCGACCCCGCGTAAACTCAAATCTACACTCCTGGAGCTCCAAACCCGAGTAAACTCTAAATCTACACTCCAGGGACACCAACACCGAGTAACCTCTAAATCTACACTCCAGGGACTCCAAACCCGAGTAAATTCTAAATCTACACCCAAGGGTCTACAACCCCAAGTAAACTCTAAATCTACACTCCAGGATCTCCGACCCCGAGTAAACTCTAAATCTACACTCCAGGGGCTCCATCCCCGATTAAACTCTAAATCTACACTCCAAGTTCTCCAACCCCGAGTAAACTCTAAATCTACACTCCAGGGACTCCGACCCCGAGTAAACTCTAAATCGACACTCCAGGGTCTCCAACCCCGATGAAACTCTAAATCTACACTCCAGCGGCTCCAACCGCGAGTAAACACTAAATCTACACTCCAGGGACTCCAACCCCGATTAAACTCTAAATCTACACTCCAGGGACTCCAACCCCGATTAAACTCTAAATCTAAACTCCAGGGACTCCAACCCCGAGTAGATTCTAAATCTACACTCCAGGGTCTTCAACCCCGGGTAAACTCTAAATCGACACTCCAGGGACTCCGACCCCGAGTAAACTCTAAATCTACACTCCAGGGTTTTCAACCCCGAGTAAACTCTAAATCTACACTGAAGGGTCTCCGACCCCGTCGAAACTCTAAATCTACACTCCAGGATCTCCGACCCCGAGTAAACTCTAAATCTGCACTCCAGGGACTCCAACCCCGAGTAAACACTACATCTACACTCCAGGGGCTCCAACCCCGAGTAAACTCTAAATCTACATTCGAGTGTCTGCAACCCCGATTAAACTCTAAATCTACACTCCAAGTTCTCCAACCCCGAGTAAACTCTAAATCTACACTCCAGGGACTCCGACCCCGAGTAAACTCTAAATCGACACTCCAGGGTCTCCAACCCCGATGAAACTCTAAATCTACACTCCAGCGGCTCCAACCGCGAGTAAACACTAAATCTACACTCCAGGGACTCCAACCCCGATTAAACTCTAAATCTACACTCCAGGGACTCCAACCCCGATTAAACTCTAAATCTAAACTCCAGGGACTCCAACCCCGAGTAGATTCTAAATCTACACTCCAGGGTCTTCAACCCCGGGTAAACTCTAAATCGACACTCCAGGGACTCCGACCCCGAGTAAACTCTAAATCTACACTCCAGGGTTTTCAACCCCGAGTAAACTCTAAATCTACACTGAAGGGTCTCCGACCCCGTCGAAACTCTAAATCTACACTCCAGGATCTCCGACCCCGAGTAAACTCTAAATCTATACTCCAGGGACTCCGACGCCGAGTAAACTCTAAATCTACCCTCCAGGGACTCCATCCCCGAGTAAACTCTAAATCTACACTCCAGGGGCTCGAACCCCGAGTAAACTCTAAATCTACTCTCCAGGGACTCCGACACCGACTAAACTCTAAATCTACACTCCAGGGACACCGACCCCGCGTAAACTCAAATCTACACTCCTGGAGCTCCAAACCCGAGTAAACTCTAAATCTACACTCCAGGGACACCAACACCGAGTAACCTCTAAATCTACACTCCAGGGACTCCAAACCCGAGTAAATTCTAAATCTACACCCAAGGGTCTACAACCCCAAGTAAACTCTAAATCTACACTCCAGGATCTCCGACCCCGAGTAAACTCTAAATCTACACTCCAGGGGCTCCAACACCGAGCAAACTCCAAAACTACACTCCACGGTCTACAACCCCGAGTAAACTCTAAACTACACTCCAGGGACTCAAGCCCCGAGTAAACTCAGAATCGACACTCCAGGGACTCCAACCCCGAGTAAAATCTAAATCTACACTCCAGGGACTCCGAGCCCGAGTAAACTCTAAATCTACACTCCATGGTCTACAACCCCGAGTAAACTCTAAATCTACACTCCAGGTACTCCAACCCCGAGTAAACACTAAATCTACACTCCAGAGACTCCAACCCCGAATAAACTTTAAATCTACACTCCTTCGACTCCAACCCCGAGTAAACTCTAAATCTACACTCCACGGACTCCGACCCCGAGTAAACTCTAAATTTACTCTCCAGGGACTACAACCCAGAATAAACTCTAAATCAACACTCCAGGGTTTACAACCCCGAGTAAAATCTAAATCTACACTGCAGGCACTCCGACCCCGAGTAAACTCTAAATCTACAATCCAGGATCTCCGACCCCGCGTAAACTCTAAATCTACACTCCAGGGTCTCCAACCCCGAGTAAACTCTAAATCTACACTCCAGGGACTCCAACCCCGAGTAAACTTTAAATCTACACTCCAGCGTCTGCATCCCCGAGTAAACTCTAAATCTACACTCCACGGACTCCGACCCCGAGTAAACTCTAAATCTACACTCCAAAGGCTCCAAACCCGAGTAAACTCTAAATCTACACTCCAGGGACTCCAACCCCGAGTAAACTCTAAATCTACACTCCAGGGTCTACAACCCCAAGTAAACTCTAAATTTACACTCCAGGGTCTCCAACACCGAGTAAACTCTAAATCTGCACTCCAGGGTCTACAAACCCGAGTAAACTATAAATCTACACTCCAGGGTCTCCGACCCCGAGTAAACTCTAAATCTACACTCCAGGGTCTTCAACCCCGAGTAAACTCTAAATCTACACTCCAGGGTTTTCAACCCCGAGTAAACTCTAAATCTACACTCCAGGGACTCCGACCCCGAGTAAACTCTAAATCTACACTCCAGGGTTTTCAACCCCGAGTAAACTCTAAATCTACACTGAAGGGTGTCCGACCCCGAGTAAACTCGAAATCTACACTCCAAAGGCTCCAAACCCGAGTAAACTCTAAATCTACACTCCAGGGGCTCCAACTCCGTGTAAACTCTAAATCTACACTCCAGGGGCTCCAAACCTGAGTAAACTCTCAATCTACACTCCAGGGACTCCAACACCAAGTAAACTCTAAATCTACACTCTTGGGACACCGACAGCGTGTAAACTCTAAATCTACACTCTAGGGGCTCCAACTCCGAGTAAACTCTAAATATAAAAACCATGGTCTACAACCCTGAGTAAACTCTAAATCGACGCTCCAGTGACTCTGACCCCGAGTAAACTCTAAATCTACACTCCAGGGTCTCCAACACCGAGTAAACTCTAAATCTACATTCCAGGGACTCCAATCCCAACTAAACTCTAAATCTACATTCCAGGGACTCCGACCCCAAGTAATCCCTAAATCTACACTCCAGTGTCTCCGACCCCGAGTAAACTCTAAATCTGCACTCCAGGGACTCCAACCCCGAGTAAACACTACATCTACACTCCAGGGGCTCCAACCCCGAGTAAACTCTAAATCTACATTCGAGTGTCTGCAACCCCGATTAAACTCTAAATCTACACTCCAAGTTCTCCAACCCCGAGTAAACTCTAAATCTACACTCCAGGGACTCCGACCCCGAGTAAACTCTAAATCGACACTCCAGGGTCTCCAACCCCGATGAAACTCTAAATCTACACTCCAGCGGCTCCAACCGCGAGTAAACACTAAATCTACACTCCAGGGACTCCAACCCCGATTAAACTCTAAATCTACACTCCAGGGACTCCAACCCCGATTAAACTCTAAATCTAAACTCCAGGGACTCCAACCCCGAGTAGATTCTAAATCTACACTCCAGGGTCTTCAACCCCGGGTAAACTCTAAATCGACACTCCAGGGACTCCGACCCCGAGTAAACTCTAAATCTACACTCCAGGGTTTTCAACCCCGAGTAAACTCTAAATCTACACTGAAGGGTCTCCGACCCCGTCGAAACTCTAAATCTACACTCCAGGATCTCCGACCCCGAGTAAACTCTAAATCTATACTCCAGGGACTCCGACGCCGAGTAAACTCTAAATCTACCCTCCAGGGACTCCATCCCCGAGTAAACTCTAAATCTACACTCCAGGGGCTCGAACCCCGAGTAAACTCTAAATCTACTCTCCAGGGACTCCGACACCGACTAAACTCTAAATCTACACTCCAGGGACACCGACCCCGCGTAAACTCAAATCTACACTCCTGGAGCTCCAAACCCGAGTAAACTCTAAATCTACACTCCAGGGACACCAACACCGAGTAACCTCTAAATCTACACTCCAGGGACTCCAAACCCGAGTAAATTCTAAATCTACACCCAAGGGTCTACAACCCCAAGTAAACTCTAAATCTACACTCCAGGATCTCCGACCCCGAGTAAACTCTAAATCTACACTCCAGGGGCTCCAACACCGAGCAAACTCCAAAACTACACTCCACGGTCTACAACCCCGAGTAAACTCTAAACTACACTCCAGGGACTCAAGCCCCGAGTAAACTCTAAATCGACACTCCAGGGACTCCAACCCCGAGTAAAATCTAAATCTACACTCCAGGGACTCCGAGCCCGAGTAAACTCTAAATCTACACTCCATGGTCTACAACCCCGAGTAAACTCTAAATCTACACTCCAGGTACTCCAACCCCGAGTAAACACTAAATCTACACTCCAGAGACTCCAACCCCGAATAAACTTTAAATCTACACTCCTTCGACTCCAACCCCGAGTAAACTCTAAATCTACACTCCACGGACTCCGACCCCGAGTAAACTCTAAATTTACTCTCCAGGGACTACAACCCAGAATAAACTCTAAATCAACACTCCAGGGTTTACAACCCCGAGTAAAATCTAAATCTACACTGCAGGCACTCCGACCCCGAGTAAACTCTAAATCTACAATCCAGGATCTCCGACCCCGCGTAAACTCTAAATCTACACTCCAGGGTCTCCAACCCCGAGTAAACTCTAAATCTACACTCCAGGGACTCCAACCCCGAGTAAACTTTAAATCTACACTCCAGCGTCTGCATCCCCGAGTAAACTCTAAATCTACACTCCACGGACTCCGACCCCGAGTAAACTCTAAATCTACACTCCAAAGGCTCCAAACCCGAGTAAACTCTAAATCTACACTCCAGGGACTCCAACCCCGAGTAAACTCTAAATCTACACTCCAGGGTCTACAACCCCAAGTAAACTCTAAAATTACACTCCAGGGTCTCCAACACCGAGTAAACTCTAAATCTGCACTCCAGGGTCTACAAACCCGAGTAAACTATAAATCTACACTCCAGGGTCTCCGACCCCGAGTAAACTCTAAATCTACACTCCAGGGTCTTCAACCCCGAGTAAACTCTAAATCTACACTCCAGGGTTTTCAACCCCGAGTAAACTCTAAATCTACACTCCAGGGACTCCGACCCCGAGTAAACTCTAAATCTACACTCCAGGGTTTTCAACCCCGAGTAAACTCTAAATCTACACTGAAGGGTGTCCGACCCCGAGTAAACTCTAAATCTACACTCCAGGGACTCCAAGCCCGAGTAAACTCTCAATCTACTCTCCAGTGTCTCCAACCATGAGCAAAGTCTAAATCTACACTCCAGGGACTCCAACCCCGAGTAAACTCTAAATCTACACTCCAGGGACTCCAACCCCGAGTAACCTCTAAAACTACACTCCAGGGACACCAACCCCGATTAAACTCTAAGTCTACACTCCAGGGACACCGATCCCGAGTAAACTCTAAATCTACACTCCAGGGTCTCCACCCCTGAGTAAACTCTAAATCTACACTCCAGGGACTCCGACCCCGTGTAAACTCTAAATCTACACTCCAGGGGCTCCAACTCCGAGTAAACTCTAAATATAAAAACCATGGTCTACAACCCTGAGTAAACTCTAAATCGACGCTCCAGGGACTCTGACCCCGAGTAAAATCTAAATCTACACTCCAGGGTCTCCAACACCGAGTAAACTCTAAATCTACATTCCAGGGACTCCAAGCCCTGAGTAAACTCTAAATCTACACACCGGGGACACCAACCCCGAGTAAACTCTAAATCTACACTCCAGGGTCTCCAACCCCGAGTAAATTCTAAATCTACACTCCAGGGTCTCCGAACCCGAGTAAACTCTAAATCTACCCTCCAGGGTCTCCGACACCGAGTAAGCTCTAAAACTACCCTCCAGGGTCTACAACCCCAAGTAAACACTAAATCTACACTCCAGGGTCTCCGACACCGAGTTAACTCTAAATCTACACTCCAGGGTCTACAAACCCGAGTAAATTCTAAATCTACACTCCAGGATCTCCGAACCGAAGGAAACTCGAAATCTATATTCCAGGGACTCCGATCCCGAGTAAACTCTAAATCTACACTCCAGGGACTCTGACCCCGAGTAAACTCTATATCTACACTCCAGGGACTCCATCCCCGAGTAAGCTCTAAATCTACAATCCAGGGGCTCGAACCCCGAGTAAACTCTAAATCTACACTCCAGGGTCTCCGACCCCGAGTAAATTCTAAATCTACACTCCAGGGTCTGCAACCTCGAATAAACTTTAAATCTACACTCCAGAGTCTACAACCCCGAGTAAACACTAAATCTACACTCCAGGGTCTCCGACACCGAGTTAACTCTAAATCTACCCTCCAGGGTCTACAACCCCGTCTAAACTCTAAATCTACACTCCAGGGTCTCCGACCCCGAGTAAACTCTAAATCTATACTCCAGGGACTCCGACCCCGAGTAAACTCTAAGTCTACACTCCAGGGACTCCATCCCCGAGTAAACTCTAAATCTACACTCCAGAGACTCGAACCCCGATAAAATCAAAATCTACACTCCAGGGTCTACGACCCCGAGTAAATTCTAAATCTACACTCCAGGGTCTCCAACCCCGAGTAAACTCTAAATCTACTCTCCAGGGACTCCGACCCTGAGTAATCTCTAAATCTACACTCCAGGAACTCCGACCCCGATTAAACTCTAAATCTACACTCCAGGGTCTACAACCCCGAGTAAACTCTAAATCAACACTCCTGGGACTCCGACAACGAGTAAACTCTAAATCTACACTCCAGGGACACCAACCCCGAGTAAACTCTAAATCTACACTCCAGGGTCTACAAACTCGAGTAAACTCTAAATCTACACTCCAGGGTATCCGACCCCGAGTAAATCCTAAATCTGCACTCCAGGGGCTCCTGACCCTGAGTAATCTCCAAATCTACACTCCAGGGAATCCAACCCCGAGTAAACTCTAAATCTACACTCCAGGGACTCCGACCCCGTTTAAACTCTAAATCTACACTCCAGGGACACCAACCCCGATTAAACTCTAACTCTACACTCCAGGGACTCCGACACCGAGTAAACTCTAAATCTACCCTCCAGTGTCTCCGACCCCGAGTAAACTCTCATTCTACACTCCAGGGTCTCCGACCCCGAGTTAATTCTAAATCTACACTCCAGTGTCTCCGACCCCGAGTAAAATCTAAATCTACACTCCAGTGTCTACAACCTCGCGTAAACTCTAAATCTTCACTCCAGGGTCTACAACACCAAGTCAGCTCTAAATCTACACTCCAGGGTCTCCAAACCCGAGTAAATTCTAAATCTACACTCCAGGGTCTCCGACCCCGAGTAAACTCTAAATCTACCCTCCAGGGTCTACAACCCTGAGTAAACACTAAATCTACACTCCAGGGTCTCCGACACCGAGTAAAATCTAAATCTACCCTCCAGGGTCTACAACCCCGAGTAAACACTAAATCTACACTCCAGGGTCTCCGACACCGAGTAAACTCTAAATCTACCCTCCAGGGTCTACAAACTCGAGTAAACACTAAATCTACACTCCAGGGTCTCCGAACCTAAGGAAACTCGAAATCTATATTCCAGGGACTCCGATCCCGAGTAAACTCTAAATCTACACTCCAGGGACTCCGACCCCGAGTAAACTCTAAATCTACACTCCAGGGACTCCATCCCCGAGTAAACTCTAAATCTACACTCCAGGGGCTCGAACCCCGAGTAAACTCTAAATCTACACTCCCGGGACTCCGAACCCGAGTAAACTCTAAATCTACACTCCAGGGACTCCATCCCCGAGTAAACTCTAAATCTACACTCCAGGGGCTCGTACCCCGAGTAAACTCTAAATCTACACTCCAGGGTCTCCGACCCCGAGTAAACTCTAAATCTACACTCCAGGATCTACAACCTCGAATAAACTTTAAATCTACACTTCAGAGTCTACAACCCCGAGTAAACTCTAATTGTACACTCCAGGGGCTCCAACCCCGAGTAAGCTCTAAATCTACACTCCAGCGACTCCGACCCCGAGTAAACTCTAAATCTACACTCCAGGGTCTACAACCCCGAGTAAACTCTAAATCTACACTCCAGTGACTCCAACCCTGAGTAAACTCTAAATCTACACTCCAGGGACTCCAACCCCGAGTAAACTCTAAATCTACACTCCAGGGACTCCGACCCCGAGTAAACTCTAACTCTACACTCCTTCGACTCCAACCCCGAGTAAACTCTAAATCTACGCTCCAGGGTCTCCAACCCCAAGTAAACTCTAAATCTACACTCCAGGGTCTACAAACTCGAGTAAACTCTAAATCTACACTCCAGGGTCTCCGACCCCGAGTAAATCCTAAATCTGCACTCCAGGGGCTCCCGACCCTGAGTAATCTCCAAATCTACACTCCAGGGAATCCAACCCCGAGTAAACTCTAAATCTACACTCCAGGGTCTACAACCCCAATGTCAGCTCTAAATCTACACTCCATGCTCTCCAACCCCGAGTAAACTCTAAATCTACACTCCAGCGGCTCCAACCCCGAGTAAACTCTAAATCTACATTCCACGGACTCCAACCCCGAGTAAACTCTAAATCTACACACCTGGGACTCCAACCCTGAGTAAACTCTAAATCTACACTCCAGGGTCTCCAACCCCGAGTAAATTCTAAATCTACACTCCAGGGTCTCCGACCCCGAGTAAACTCTAAATCTACACTCCAGGGTCTCCTCCCCTGAGTAAACTCTAAATCTACACTCCAGGGTCTACAACCCCGAGTAAACTCTAAATCTACAGTCCAGGGACTCCAACCCTGAGTAAGCTCTAAATCTACACTCCAGGGACTCCGACCCCGAGTAAACTCTAAATCTACACTCCAGGGACTCCAACCCCGAGTAAACTCTAAATCTACACTCCAGGGTCTACAACCCCGAGTAAACTCTAAATCTACACTCCAGGGTCTACAACCCCGAGTAAACTATAAATCTACACTCCAGGGTTTTCAACCCCGAGTAAACTCTAAATCTACACTGAAGGGTCTCCGACCCCGTCGAAACTCTAAAACTACACTCCAGGATCTCCGACCCCGAGTAAACTCTAAATCTATACTCCAGGGACTCCGACGCCGAGTAAACTCTAAATCTACCCTCCAGGGACTCCATCCCCGAGTAAACTCTAAATCTACACTCCAGGGGCTCGAACCCCGAGTAAACTCTAAATCTACACTCCAGGGACTCCGACACCGACTAAACTCTAAATCTACACTCCAGGGACACCGACCCCGCGTAAACTCAAATCTACACTCCTGGAGCTCCAAACCCGAGTAAACTCTAAATCTACACTCCAGGGACACCAACACCGAGTAACCTCTAAATCTACACTCCAGGGACTCCAAACCCGAGTAAATTCTAAATCTACACCCAAGGGTCTACAACCCCAAGTAAACTCTAAATCTACACTCCAGGATCTCCGACCCCGAGTAAACTCTAAATCTACACTCCAGGGGCTCCAACACCGAGCAAACTCCAAAACTACACTCCACGGTCTACAACCCCGAGTAAACTCTAAATCTACACTCCAGGGACTCAAGCCCCGAGTAAACTCTAAATCGACACTCCAGGGACTCCAACCCCGAGTAAAATCTAAATCTACACTCCAGGGACTCCGAGCCCGAGTAAACTCTAAATCTACACTCCATGGTCTACAACCCCGAGTAAACTCTAAATCTACACTCCAGGTACTCCAACCCCGAGTAAACACTAAATCTACACTCCAGGGACTCCAACCCCGAATAAACTTTAAATCTACACTCCTTCGACTCCAACCCCGAGTAAACTCTAAATCTACACTCCACGGACTCCGACCCCGAGTAAACTCTAAATTTACTCTCCAGGGACTACAACCCAGAATAAACTCTAAATCAACACTCCAGGGTTTACAACCCCGAGTAAAATCTAAATCTACACTGCAGGCACTCCGACCCCGAGTAAACTCTAAATCTACAATCCAGGATCTCCGACCCCGCGTAAACTCTAAATCTACACTCCAGGGTCTCCAACCCCGAGTAAACTCTAAATCTACACTCCAGGGACTCCAACCCCGAGTAAACTTTAAATCTACACTCCAGCGTCTGCATCCCCGAGTAAACTCTAAATCTACACTCCACGGACTCCGACCCCGAGTAAACTCTAAATCTACACTCCAAAGGCTCCAAACCCGAGTAAACTCTAAATCTACACTCCAGGGACTCCAACCCCGAGTAAACTCTAAATCTACACTCCAGGGTCTACAACCCCAAGTAAACTCTAAATTTACACTCCAGGGTCTCCAACACCGAGTAAACTTTAAATCTGCACTCCAGGGTCTACAAACCCGAGTAAACTATAAATCTACACTCCAGGGTCTCCGACCCCGAGTAAACTCTAAATCTACACTCCAGGGTCTTCAAACCCGAGTAAACTCTAAATCTACACTCCAGGGTTTTCAACCCCGAGTAAACTCTAAATCTACACTCCAGGGACTCCAACCCCGAGTAAACTCTAAAACTACACTCCAGGGACACCAACCCCGATTAAACTCTAAGTCTACACTCCAGGGACACCGATCCCGAGTAAACTCTAAATCTACACTCCAGGGTCTCCACCCCTGAGTAAACTCTAAATCTACACTCCAGGGACTCCGACCCCGTGTAAACTCTAAATCTACACTCCAGGGGCTCCAACTCCGAGTAAACTCTAAATATAAAAACCATGGTCTACAACCCTGAGTAAACTCTAAATCGACGCTCCAGGGACTCTGACCCCGAGTAAAATCTAAATCTACACTCCAGGGTCTCCAACACCGAGTAAACTCTAAATCTACATTCCAGGGACTCCAAGCCCGAGTAAACTCTAAATCTACACACCGGGGACACCAACCCCGAGTAAACTCTAAATCTACACTCCAGGGTCTCCAACCCCGAGTAAATTCTAAATCTACACTCCAGGGTCTCCGACCCCGAGTAAACTCTAAATCTACCCTCCAGGGTCTCCGACACCGAGTAAGCTCTAAAACTACCCTCCAGGGTCTACAACCCCAAGTAAACACTAAATCTACACTCCAGGGTCTCCGACACCGAGTTAACTCTAAATCTACACTCCAGGGTCTACAAACCCGAGTAAATTCTAAATCTACACTCCAGGATCTCCGAACCGAAGGAAACTCAAAATCTATATTCCAGGGACTCCGATCCCGAGTAAACTCTAAATCTACACTCCAGGGACTCTGACCCCGAGTAAACTCTATATCTACACTCCAGGGACTCCATCCCCGAGTAAGCTCTAAATCTACAATCCAGGGGCTCGAACCCCGAGTAAACTCTAAATCTACACTCCAGGGTCTCCGACCCCGAGTAAATTCTAAATCTACACTCCAGGGTCTACAACCTCGAATAAACTTTAAATCTACACTCCAGAGTCTACAACCCCGAGTAAACACTAAATCTACACTCCAGGGTCTCCGACACCGAGTTAACTCTAAATCTATCCTCCCGGGTCTACAACCCCGTCTAAACTCTAAATCTACACTCCAGGGTCTCCGACCCCGAGTAAACTCTAAATCTATACTCCAGGGACTCCGACCCCGAGTAAACTCTAAGTCTACACTCCAGGGACTCCATCCCCGAGTAAACTCTAAATCTACACTCCAGAGACTCGAACCCCGATAAAATCAAAATCTACACTCCAGGGTCTACGACCCCGAGTAAATTCTAAATCTACACTCCAGGGTCTCCAACCCCGAGTAAACTCTAAATCTACTCTCCAGGGACTCCGACCCTGAGTAATCTCTAAATCTACACTCCAGGAACTCCGACCCCGATTAAACTCTAAATCTACACTCCAGGGTCTACAACCCCGAGTAAACTCTAAATCAACACTCCAGGGACTCCGACACCGAGTAAACTCTAAATCTACACTCCAGGGACACCAACCCCGAGTGAACTCTAAATCTACACTCCAGGGTCTACAAACTCGAGTAAACTCTAAATCTACACTCCAGGGTATCCGACCCCGAGTAAATCCTAAATCTGCACTCCAGGGGCTCCTGACCCTGAGTAATCTCCAAATCTACACTCCAGGGAATCCAACCCCGAGTAAACTCTAAATCTACACTCCAGGGACTCCGACCCCGTTTAAACTCTAAATCTACACTCCAGGGACACCAACCCCGATTAAACTCTAACTCTACACTCCAGGGACTCCGACACCGAGTAAACTCTAAATCTACCCTCCAGTGTCTCCGACCCCGAGTAAACTCTCATTCTACACTCCAGGGTCTCCGACCCCGAGTTAATTCTAAATCTACACTCCAGTGTCTCCGACCCCGAGTAAAATCTAAATCTACACTCCAGTGTCTACAACCTCGCGTAAACTCTAAATCTTCACTCCAGGGTCTACAACACCAAGTCAGCTCTAAATCTACACTCCAGGGTCTCCAAACCCGAGTAAATTCTAAATCTACACTCCAGGGTCTCCGACCCCGAGTAAACTCTAAATCTACCCTCCAGGGTCTACAACCCCGAGTAAACACTAAATCTACACTCCAGGGTCTCCGACACCGAGTAAACTCTAAATCTACCCTCCAGGGTCTACAACCCCGAGTAAACACTAAATCTACACTCCAGGGTCTCCGACACCGAGTTAACTCTAAATCTACCCTCCAGGGTCTACAAACCCGAGTAAACACTAAATCTACACTCCAGGGTCTCCGAACCTAAGGAAACTCGAAATCTATATTCCAGGGACTCCGATCCCGAGTAAACTCTAAATCTACACTCCAGGGACTCCGACCCCGAGTAAACTCTAAATCTACACTCCAGGGACTCCATCCCCGAGTAAACTCTAAATCTACACTCCAGGGGCTCGAACCCCGAGTAAACTCTAAATCTACACTCCAGGGACTCCGACCCCGAGTAAACTCTAAATCTACACTCCAGGGACTCCATCCCCGAGTAAACTCTAAATCTACACTCCAGGGGCTCGTACCCCGAGTAAACTCTAAATCTACACTCCAGGGTCTCCGACCCCGAGTAAACTCTAAATCTACACTACCAGGATCTACAACCTCGAATAAAACTTTAAATCTACACTTCAGAGTCTACAACCCAGAGTAAACTCTAATTGTACCACTCCAGGGGGCTCCAACCCCGAGTAAGCTCTAAATCTACACTCCAGGGGACTCCGAGCGCCGAGTAAACTCTAAATCTACACTCCATGGTCTACAACCCCGAGTAAACTCTAAATCTACACTCCAGGTACTCCAACCCCCGAGTAAACACTAATCTACACTCCAGGGACTCCCACCCCGAATAAACTTTAAATCTACACTCCTTCGACTCCAACCCCGAGTAAACTCTAAATCTACACTCCACGGACTCCGACCCCGAGTAAACTCTAAATTTACTCTCCAGGGGACTACAACCCAGAAAAAACTCTAAATCAACACTCCAGGGTTTACAACCCCGAGTAAAATCTAAATCTACACTGCAGGCACTCCGACCCCGAGTAAACTCTAAATCTACAATCAGGATCTCCGACCCCGCGTAAACTCTAAATCTACACTCCAGGTCTCCAACCCCGAGTAAACTCTAAATCTACACTCCAGGGACTCCAACCCCGAGTAAACTTTAAATCTACACTCCAGCGTCTGCATCCCCGAGTAAACTCTAAATCTACACTCCACGGACTCCGACCCCGAGTAATCTCTAAATCTACACTCCAAAGGCTCCAAACCCGAGTAAACTCTAAATCTAGACTCCAGGGACTCCAACCCCGAGGTAAACTCTAAATCTACACTCCAGGGTCTACAACCCCAAGTAAATCTCTAAATTTACACTCCAGGGTCTCCAACACCGAGTAAACTCTAAATCTGCACTCCAGGGTCTACAAACCCGAGTAAAACTATAAATCTACACTCCAGGGTCTCCGACCCCGAGTAAACTCTAAATCTACACTCCAGGGTCTTCAACCCCGAGTTAAACTCTAAATCTACACTCCAGGGTTTTCAACCCCGAGAAAAACTCTAAATCTACACTCCAGGGGACTCCGACCCCCGAGTAAACTCTAAATCTACACTCCAGGGTTTTCAACCCCGAGTAAACTCTAAATCTACACTGAAGGGTGTCCGACCCCCGAGTAAACTCTAAATCTACACTCCAGGGTCTCCGACCCCGAGTAAATTCTAAATCTACACTCCAGGGGTCTGCAACCTCGATAAACTTTAAATCTACACTCCAGAGTCTACAACCCGAGTAAACACTAACATCTACACTCCAGGGTCTCCGACACCGAGTTAACTCTAAATCTACCCTCCAGGGTCTACAACCCCGTCTAAACTCTAAATCTACACTCCAGGGTCTCCGACCCCGAGTAAACTCTAAATCTATACTCCAGGGACTTCCCGACCCCGAGTAAAACTCTAAGTCTACACTCCCAGGGACTCCATCCCCGAGTAAACTCTAAATCTACACTCCAGAGACTCGAACCCCGATAAAATCAAAATCTACACTCCAGGGTCTACGACCCCGAGTAATTCTAAATCTACACTCCAGGGTTCTCCAACCCCGAGTAAACTCTAAATCTACTCTCCAGGACTCCGACCCTGAGTAATCTCTAAATCTACACTCCAGGAACTCCGACCCCCGATTTAAACTCTAAATCTACACTCCAGGGTCTACAAACCCGAGTAAACTCTAAATCAACACTCCAGGGACTCCGACACCGAGTAAACTCTAAATCTACACTCCAGGGACACCAACCCCGAGTGAACTCTAAATCTACACTCCAGGGTCTACAAACTCGAGTAAACTCTAAATCTACACTCCAGGGTAATCCGACCCCGAGTAAATCCTAAATCTGCACTCCAGGGGCTCCTGACCCTGAGTAATCTCCAATCTACCACTCCAGGGAATCCAACCCCGAGTAAACTCCTAAATCTACACTCCAGGGACTCCGACCCCGTTTAAACTCTAAATCTACACTCCAGGGGACACCAACCCCGATTAAACTCTAACTCTACACTCCAGGGACTCCGACACCGAGTAAACTCTAAATCTACCCTCCAGTGTCTCCGACCCCGAGTAATCTCTCATTCTACACTCCAGGGTCTCCGACCCCGAGTTAATTCTAAATCTACACTCCAGTGTCTCCGACCCCGAGTAAATCTAAATCTACACTCCCAGTGTCCTACAACCTCGCGTGTAAATCTCTAAATCTTCACTCCCAGGGTCTACAACACCAAGTCAGCTCTAAATCTACACTCCAGGGTCTCCAAACCGAGTAAATTCTAAATCTACACTCCAGGGTCTCCGACCCCGAGGTAAACTCTAAATCTACCCTCCAGGGTCTACAACCCCGAGTAAACACTAAATCTACACTCCAGGGTCTCCGACACCGAGTAAACTCTAAATCTACCCTCCAGGGTCTACAACCCCGAGTAAACACTAAATCTACACTCCAGGGTCTCCGACACCGAGTTAACTCTAAATCTACCCTCCAGGGTTCTACAAACCCGAGTAAACACTAAATCTACACTCCAGGGTCTCCGAACCTAAGGAAACTCGAAATCTATATTCCAGGGACTCCGATCCCGAGTAAACTCTAAATCTACACTCCAGGGACTCCGACCCCGAGTAAACTCTAAATCTACACTCCAGGGGACTCCATCCCCGAGTAACTCTAAATCTACACTCCAGGGGCTCGACCCCGAGTAAACTCTAAATCTACACTCCAGGGACTCCGACCCCGAGTAAACTCTAAATCTACACTCCAGGGACTCCATCCCCGAGTAAACTCTAAAATCTACACTCCAGGGGCTCGTACCCGAGTAAACTCTAAATCTACACTCCAGGGTCTCCGACCCCGAGTATACTTCCTAAATCTACACTCCAGGATCTACAACCTCGAATAAACTTTAAATCTACACTTCAGAGTCTACAACCCCAGAGTAAAACTCTAATTGTACACTCCAGGGGGCTCCAACCCCGAGTAAGCTCTAAATCTACACTCCAGGGACTCCGAGCCCGAGTAAAACTCTAAAATCTACACTCCATGGTCTACAACCCCGAGTAAACTCTAAATCTACACTCCAGGTACTCCAACCCCGAGTAAACACTAAATCTACACTCCAGGGACTCCAACCCCGAATAAACTTTAAATCTACACTCCTTCGACTCCAACCCCGAGTAAACTCTAAATCTACACTCCACGGACTCCGACCCGAGTAAACTCTAAATTTACTCTCCAGGGACTACAACCCAGAATAAACTCTAAATCAAACACTCCAGGGGTTTACAACCCCCGAGTAAAATCTAAATCTACACTGCAGGCACTCCGACCCCGAGTAAACTCTAAATCTACAATCCAGGATCTCCGACCCCGCGTAAACTCTAAATCTACACTCCAGGTCTCCAACCCCGAGTAAACT
>JANJGN010001728.1:0-37500 GCA_026770705.1 Isurus oxyrinchus
CCCTCACTGCCTCGCTCCCTCCCTGCTCTTCCTCTCTCCCTCCCCCTCTCCCTGTCTCCCTTTTCCACTTTCTCCCCCCCTCCCCCACTCTCTCCCTCCCCCTCTCTCTCCTTTTCCCAATTTCTCTCTCCCTCCTCTCGCTCTTATTTCCCCTGTCTCCCTCTCTCCCTGCCTCCCTCTTCTCTTTTCCCACTTTGTCTCTCCCTCCCCTCTCCACTTTTCTCTCTTCCCCTCCCCTCCACCTCTCATTTCCCTGCTCCCACGTCCGATATCTTGGCCCCTTCACATTCTCACGGTCTGCCCCGCGGTGTTAAACCATGCAGTGGGGAGGCAGCGCCCACCAGCCAAGCTCAGGAACCAGCGGCCTCCCAGTGTAAATCCATGTAGCGTATTGAAAATCGCAATGTGCATTTTTGTGCACTTGATGCTATTGTACCAGCAGAGGGAGTCTAGGGGGAGAATAAGGGCATCCATGTTTGAACAGCACATGCTGCTCTGATTCTAAAGACCTCTTATCGAACATCTTACCAAGAGCTTTACAACGGATGGTGAGAAATAGGAAGCCTTGTTCATAGTAAGGCTACATTACACACACACACACACATGAGGCAGTCCAGCTCGGGGGTTAGTGGTACGAATGCTGATACAGTGTAAACACACATCCACAGGCTGATCCGGCAACACTGACAATGCAAAAATAACGAACTTGCGACCATTGCAGAGAAGATTTCTTTTGAATGGAGTAGCAAATCTGTGCTCAGGTGTGACCACCCGCACTGCTGATCAACTCAGCATCACCTACGCCCCATCAACTGCCCTTTTGGCATGAATTCGGAGCCACAACCTGTATTCCCAGGCTGCACCTTTCACCGAACCACAGAACGTTGATGGCGCAGAAGGAGGCCACTCAGCCCATCGTGTCTGTGCCGGCTGGAAAATGAGCCACTCCCCACCACCAGCACCCCCCCCCTCCCCCCACCCCCCCCGGCCCCCCCCACCCCCTTCCCCTCCCCGTTGTTTACAAAAACAAGATGGTTTACAGCTTTGAGAACAAACGGTGCCTGGAGAACGGTATTTAAAAAGCCGGGGGGCTGGTGTTGCTTTGGGGAGAATAGAAGGACCAACTGCTTGAGTAAAGAAGACAGCAGCTGCTGAAGCTCCAGACCCAGTCCCAAAGCGAATGGAAGTTGCTCCGAAGTCGCTCTACGTTCTGAAATAGAGTGACTGCAAGTTTTCCTCGAGTCCGCCTGAAAAGTAGTGCAAGAGTCACCGATTGTTTCTCAGGCCAGCGCTGAGAGAACAACCATATAACCTGGACACTGTGTCAAGGAATCCACCATCTATTATTTACCCTTTGACCCATTGAATTTTAACCTTTTGACAGAATTCTTCCATTTTATTTGTGTGTCTGTGTGTAAGAGTGTTTGTGTGTGTGTATGTGAGTGAGTGTCTGTGAGTGTGTGTGAGTGTATGTGTGAGTGTGTGAGTGTGAGTGTGTGTATGTGTGTGTGAGTGTGTGTGTTAGTGTGTGAGTGTGTGTGTGTGAGTGTGTGAGTATGAATGTGTGTATGCGTGTGAGTGAGTGTGTGTATGTGTGAGTGTGTGTGTGTAAGTGTGTGTGTTAGTGTGTGAGAGTGTGTGTGTGTGTGAGTGTGTGTGTGTGTGTGAGTGTGTGTGTGTAAGTGTGTGTGTGAGTGTGAATGTGTGTATGCGTGTGAGTGAGTGTGTGTGTGTGTGAGTATGTGAGTGAGTGTCTGTGAGTGTGTGTATGCGTGTGAGTGAGTGTGTGTATGTGTGAGCATGTGAGTGAGTGTCTGTGAGTGTGTGTGAGTGTATGTGTGTGTGTATGTAAGTGTGAGTGAGTGTGTGTGTGTGAGTGTGAGTGTGTATGTGTGAGTGTGTGAGTGTGAGTGTATGTGTGTGTGTGAGTGTGTGTGTGTGTGAGTGTGAGTGTGAGTGTGTGTATGTAAATGTGAGTGAGTGTGTGTGTGAAGTGAGCGTGAGTGTGTATGTGTGAGTGTGTGAGTGTGAGTGTATGTGTGTGTGAGTGTGTGTCTGTGTGAGTGCATGAGTGTGTGTATGTGTGTGAGCGTGCATGTTTGTGTAAGTGTGAGTGAGTGTGCGTGCGTGTGAGTGAGTGTGTGATTGTGTGAGTGTGTGTGTGAGTATGTGAGTGTGAGAGAGAGTGTGTGTGTGTGTGAGTGTGTGTGCGTGTGAGTGAGTGTGTGAGTGTGTGTGTGTGTGAGTATGTGAGTGTGAGAGAGAGTGTGTGTGCGTGTGAGTGAGTGTGTGATTGTGTAAGTGTGTGTGAGTATGTGAGTGTGAGAATGAGTGTGTAAGTGTGTGTGTGTGAGTGTGAGTGTGTGTGTGTGAGTGTGTTTGTGTGTAAGTGTGTGTGTGAATGTGTGTGTGAGTGTGTGTGTGTATGCGTGTGAGTGAGTGTGTGCGTGTGTGAGTATGTGAGTGAGTGTCTGTGAGTGTGTGTGAGTGTATGTGTGAGTATGTGAGTGTGAGTGTGTGTATGTGTGAGTGAGTGTGTGTGTGTGAGTGAGTGTGAGTGTGTATGTGTGAGTGTGTGAGTGTGAGTGTATGTGTGTGTGAGTGTGTGTCTGTGTGAGTGTATGAGTGTGTGTATGTGTGTGAGCGTGAGTGTGTGTGTGAGTGAGTGTACGTGTGTGTGAGTGTGTAAGTGTGTGTGTGAGTGTGTGTGTGAGTGAGTATGTGAGTGTGAGAGAGTGTGTGTGTGTGAGTGAGTATGTGAGTGTGAGAGAGAGTGTGTGCGTGTGAGTGAGTGTGTGAGTGTGTGTGTGTGTGAGTGAGTATGTGAGTGTGAGAGTGAGTGTGTAAGTGTGTGTGTGAGTCTGAGTGTGTGTGTGTGAGTGTGTGTTTGTGTGTGAGAGTGTGTGTGTGTGAGTGTGTGTGTGTGTGTGAGAGTGTGTGTGTGTGTGAGTGTGTGTGTGTGTGTGTGTGAGTGTGTGAGTGTGTGTGTGTGTGAGTGTGTGTGTGTGTGTGAGTGTGTGTGAGTGTGTGAGTGTGAGTATGTGTGAGTGTGTGTGAGTGTGTGTGTGAGTGTGTGTGTGTGAGTGTGTGTGTGTGTGAGTGAGTGAGTGTGTGTGTGTGAGTGTGTGTGTGTGTGAGTGAGTGAGTGTGTGTGTGTGAGTGTGTGAGTGTGTGCATCAGGGTGTTTAGAAACAGTAATTCTCACACTCTCCTATTTCACACTGTGTGTTAAGAAGCTTTGTCTTTCTCCCTGACGAGTCTGGTTTTATAATAAATTAAGAATGTTATTGTTCCTTGCAGAAACCTGGGCACTGAGCGGTCACTCCGAGATCCACAGGTAATGGACAGATTGGGCCCTGTAGCTCGCTGGAGAAATCATTGGAATGTAGGTAGTGACCCGCGGAGCAGGGGGACTGGAGACGGACAGAGCACTCCTCCCAGCTCGGAATGAACACAGCATCTGGTCCGTAGTCCTGGAGGTTACAGCACTCCGGGTGCATATCGAGGTCCCTTTTAAATGAGTTGAGGGTTTCCGCCTCTACTACACTTTCACACTGTGAATTCCAAACCCCCCCCACCCCCCAGCTCATCCCCACAACCTTGCTCCCTAGTCACTGGCCTCTCTGCTAAAGGGAATCCGCCATTCTCAACCTCTACCCAGGCCCTCACAATTTTGTACACCTCAATCGAAGCTCCTCCTCCGCCTCCCCTGTCCCAAGGCAAACAACCCCAGCCTATCCGAATTTTCCTTCATAACTGCAACTTCCCCAGTCCTGAGCGGCCGGTTTCAGTGGTGTGACAGCGGGCTTAATGCCTCGCGGAGGATGAAAGGGGAAAGGTGGCGGGGTGGGGGGGGGGGGGTGGTGCTTGGTACGACATTTTTGAGACATTTACGCCTCAGCGAAAGCGACTGTGACTCAACAGGAAAAGAAAATGAGTCGGCAACCCTATTTAGCGCCCAAGGAAAATACACGGGTCGATCGCCTTCCAACGTGGTGAGTAAGAGGGGAAGGAGGCAACAGAACGATTTTGAGGCAGATCAGCTCCTGTAACGTTGGACCCGTTGAACAGGAAACCAAATAATCGAAGGTTGTCTCTCTGGTCGACTAGGCCCGAAAGCCTCTCAAGGGGAAACGGGAGGCTGGTGGAGTTGGCAGGCCGGAGCCCCTTGGAGCAAGAAGAGAGCAGGAGCACAGAGAGCGGGAGTACGGAGAGAGCAGGATCAAGGTGAGAACAGGAGCACGGAGAGAGCAGGAGTACGGGGTGAGCAGGAGCACGGAGAGAGCAGGAGCACGGAGAGAGCAGGAGCACGGAGCGAGCAGGAGTACGGGGTGAGCAGGAGCACGGAGGAGAGCAGGAGTACGGGGTGAGCAGGAGTACGGAGAGGGCAGGAGCACGGGGTGAGCAGGAGCACGGAGAGGGCAGGAGCATGGGGGTGAGCAGGAGCACGGAGAGGGCAGGAGCACAGAGGGGAGCAGGAGCACGGAGAGAACAGGAGCACGGGGTGTGAGCAGGAGCACGGAGAGAGCAGGAGTACGGGGTGAGCAGGAGCACGGAGAGAAACAGGAGCACGGGGTGAGCAGGAGCACGGAGAGAACAGGAGCACGGAGAGAGCAGGAGCACGGAGAGAGCAGGAGCACGGATGAGAGCAGGAGCACGGAGAGAGCAGGAGCACGGAGAGAGCAGGAGTACGGGGTGAGCAGGAGCACAGAGGAGAGCAAGAGCACGGAGAGAGCAGGAGTACGGAGAGAGCAGGAGCACGGGGTGAGCAGGAGTACGGAGAGGGCAGGAGCACGGGGTGAGCAGGAGCATGGAGAGAGCAGGAGCACGGAGAGAGCAGGAGCACGGAGCGAGCAGGAGTACGGGGGTGAGCAGGAGCACGGAGAAAGCAGGAGCACAGGGTGAGCAGGAGCACGGAGAGAGCAGGAGCACGGAGAGAGCAGGAGCACGGAGAGAGGCAGAAGCACGGAGAGAGCAGGAGTATGGAGAGAGCAGGAGCACGGAGAGAGCAGAAGCATGGAGAGAGCAGGAGTACGGAGAGAGCAGGGGTACGGAGAGAGCAGGAGCACGGAGAGAGCAGGAGCACGGGGGTGAGCAGGAGTACGGAGAGAGCAGGAGTATGGAGAGAGCAGGAGCACGGAGAGAGCGGGAGCACGGAGAGAGCAGGAGCACGGAGAAAGCAGGAGCACGGAGCGAGCAGGAGCACGGAGCGAGCAGGAGCACGGAGAGAGCAGGAGTACGGGGTGAGCAGGAGCACGGAGAAAGCAGGAGCACGGAGCGAGCAGGAGCACGGAGCGAGCAGGAGCACGGAGAGAGCAGGAGCACGGAGCAAGCAGGAGCACGGAGCGAGCAGGAGCACGGAGAGAGCAGGAGTACGGGGTGAGCAGGAGCACGGAGAAAGCAGGAGCATGGAGAAAGCAGGAGTACGGGGTGAGCAGGAGCACGGAGAAAGCAGGAGCATGGAGAGAGCAGGAGTACGGAGAGAGCAGGAGCACAGAGAGAGCAGGAGCACGGAGAGAGCAGGAGTATGGAGAGAGCAGGAGCATGGAGAGAGCAGGAGTACGGAGAAAGCAGGAGCACGGAGAGAGCAGGAGCACGGAGAGAGCAGGAGCACGGAGAGAGCAGGAGCATGGAGCGAGCAGGAGCACGGAGAAAGCAGGAGCACGGAGAGAGCAGGAGCACGGAGAAAGCAGGAGCATGGAGAGAGCAGGAGTACGGAGAGAGCAGGAGTATGGAGAGAGCAGGAGTACGGAGAAAGCAGGAGCACGGAGAGAGCAGGAGCATGGAGAGAGCAGGAGTACGGAGAGAGCAGGAGTATGGAGAGAGCAGGAGCATGGAGAGAGCAGGAGTACGGAGAGAGCAGGAGTATGGAGAGAGCAGGAGTACGGAGAGAGCAGGAGTACGGGGTGAGCAGGAGCACGGAGTGAGCAGGAGTACGGGGTGAGCAGGAGCACGGAGTGAGCAGGAGTATGGAGAAAGCAGGAGCACGGAGTGAGCAGGAGTATGGAGAAAGCAGGAGCACGGAGAGAGCAGGAGCATGGAGAGAGCAGGAGTACGGAGAAAGCAGGAGTACGGAGAAAGCAGGAGTACGGAGAGAGCAGGAGCACGGGGGTGAGCAGGAGCACGGAGAGAGCAGGAGCACGGAGAAAGCAGGAGCACGGAGAGAGCAGGAGCACGGGGTGAGCAGGAGTACGGAGAGAGCAGGAGTATGGAGAAAGCAGGAGCACGGAGAGAGCAGGAGCATGGAGAGAGCAGGAGTACGGAGAAAGCAGGAGCACGGAGAAAGCAGGCGTACGGAGAGAGCAGGAGCACGGGCTGAGCAGGAGCACGGAGAGAGCAGGAGCACGGAGAGAGCAGGAGTACGGAGAGAGCAGGAGCACGGGGTGAGCAGGAGTACGGAGAGAGCAGGAGTCCGGAGAGAGCAGGAGCACGGAGTGAGCAGGAGCACGGAGTGAGCAGGAGTACGGAGAGAGCAGGAGTCCGGAGAGAGCAGGAGCACGGGGTGAGTAGGAGCACGGAGTGAGCAGGAGTACGGGGGGGGACCAAGGGCACAGAGAGAGCAGGAGCACCAAATAATTGAAAGTTGTCTCTCTGGTCGACTAGGCCCGAAAGCCTCTCAAGGGGAAACGGGAGGCTGGTGGAGTTGGCAGGCCGGAGCCCCTTTTAGCAAGAAGAGAGCAGGAGCACAGAGAGCGGGAGTACGGAGAGAGCAGGATCAAGGTGAGAACAGGAGCACGGAGAGAGCAGGAGTACGGAGCGAGCAGGAGTACGGGGTGAGCAGGAGCACGGAGAGAGCAGGAGCACGGAGAGAGCAGGAGCACGGGGTGAGCAGGAGCACGGAGAGAACAGGAGTACGGGGTGAGCAGGAGTACGGAGAGGGCAGGAGCACGGGGTGAGCAGGAGCACGGAGAGGGCAGGAGCACGGGGTGAGCAGGAGCACGGAGAGAACAGGAGCACGGGGTGAGCAGGAACACGGAGAGAGCAGGAGTACGGGGTGAGCAGGAGCACGGAGAAAGCAGGAGCACGGAGAGAGCAGGAGTACGGGGTGAGCAGGAGCACGGAGAGAACAGGAGCACGGGGTGAGCAGGAGCACGGAGAGAACAGGAGCACGGGGGTGAGCAGGAGTACGGAGAGGGCAGGAGCACGGAGAGAGCAGGAGCACGGAGAGAGCAGGAGTACGGGGTGAGCAGGAGCACAGAGAGAGCAGGAGCACGGAGAGAGCAGGAGCACGGAGAGAGCAGGAGCACGGAGAGAGCAGGAGCACGGGGTGAGCAGGAGTACGGAGAGGGCAGGAGCACGGGGTGAGCAGGAGCACGGAGAGAGCAGGAGCACGGGGTGAGCAGGAGCACAGAGAGAGCAGGAGCACGGAGAGAGCAGGAGCACGGAGAGAGCAGGAGCACGGAGAGAGCAGGAGCACGGAGCGAGCAGGAGTACGGGGTGAGCAGGAGCACGGAGAAAGCAGGAGCACGGGGTGAGCAGGAGCACGGAGAGAGCAGGAGCACGGAGAGAGCAGAAGCACGGAGAAAGCAGGAGCACGGGGGTGAGCAGGAGCACGGAGAGAGCAGGAGTATGGAGAGGGCAGGAGCACGGAGAGAGCAGAAGCATGGAGAGAGCAGGAGTACGGAGAGAGCAGGAGTACGGAGAGAGCAGGAGCACGGAGAGAGCAGAAGCATGGAGAGAGCAGGAGTACGGAGAGAGCAGGAGTACGGAGAGAGCAGGAGCACGGAGAGAGCAGGAGCACGGGGTGAGCAGGAGTACGGAGAGAGCAGGAGTATGGAGAGAGCAGGAGCACGGAGAGAGCGGGAGCACGGAGAGAGCAGGAGCACGGAGAAAGCAGGAGTACGGGGTGAGCAGGAGCACGGAGAAAGCAGGAGCATGGAGAGAGCAGGAGTACGGAGAGAGCAGGAGCACAGAGAGAGCAGGAGCACGGAGAGAGCAGGAGTATGGAGAGAGCAGGAGCATGGAGAGAGCAGGAGTACGGAGAAAGCAGGAGCACGGAGAGAGCAGGAGCACGGAGAGAGCAGGAGCACGGAGAGAGCAGGAGCACAGAGAGAGCAGGAGCACGGAGCGAGCAGGAGCACGGAGAAAGCAGGAGCACGGAGAGAGCAGGAGCACGGAGCGAGCAGGAGCATGGAGAGAGCAGGAGTACGGAGAGAGCAGGAGCACGGAGAAAGCAGGAGCACGGAGCGCGCAGGAGCACGGAGCGAGCAGGAGCACGGAGAGAGCAGGAGCACGGAGCGAGCAGGAGCACGGAGCGAGCAGGAGCACGGAGAGAGCAGGAGTACGGGGTGAGCAGGAGCACGGAGAAAGCAGGAGCATGGAGAAAGCAGGAGTACGGGGTGAGCAGGAGCACGGAGAAAGCAGGAGCATGGAGAGAGCAGGAGCATGGAGAGAGCAGGAGTACGGAGAGAGCAGGAGTACGGGGTGAGCAGGAGTACGGAGAGAGCAGGAGTACGGGGTGAGCAGGAGCATGGAGAGAGCAGGAGTACGGAGAGAGCAGGAGTACGGGGTGAGCAGGAGTACGGAGAGAGCAGGAGTACGGGGTGAGCAGGAGTACGGAGAGAGCAGGAGTATGGAGAAAGCAGGAGTACGGAGAAAGCAGGTGTATGGAGAAAGCAGGAGCACGGAGAGAGCAGGAGCATGGAGAGAGCAGGAGTACGGAGAAAGCAGGAGTACGGAGAAAGCAGGAGTACGGAGAGAGTAGGAGCACGGGGTGAGCAGGAGCACGGAGAGAGCAGGAGTACGGAGAAAGCAGGAGCACAGAGAGAGCAGGAGCACGGGGTGAGCAGGAGTACGGAGAGAGCAGGAGTATGGAGAAAGCAGGAGCACGGAGAGAGCAGGAGCATGGAGAGAGCAGGAGTACGGAGAAAGCAGGAGCACGGAGAAAGCAGGAGTACGGAGAGAGCAGGAGCACGGGGTGAGCAGGAGCACGGAGAGAGCAGGAGCACGGAGAGAGCAGGAGTACGGAGAGAGCAGGAGCACGGGGTGAGCAGGAGTACGGAGAGAGCAGGAGCACGGAGTGAGCAGGAGCACGGAGTGAGCAGGAGTACGGAGAGAGCAGGAGCACGGAGAGAGCAGGAGTCCGGAGAGAGCAGGAGCACGGAGTGAGCAGGAGTACGGAGAGAGCAGGAGTCCGGAGAGAACAGGAGCACGGAGTGAGCAGGAGCACGGAGTGAGCAGGAGTACGGAGAGAGCAGGAGTACGGAGAGAGCAGGAGTCCGGAGAGAGCAGGAGCACGGGGTGAGTAGGAGCACGGAGTGAGCAGGAGTACGGGGGTGACCAAGGGCACAGAGAGAGCAGGAGCACCAAATAATCGAAGGTTGTCTCTCTGGTCGACTAGGCCCGAAAGCCTCTCAAGGGGAAACGGGAGGCTGGTGGAGTTGGCCCCTAGCTCCGGACCACCATGCTCGGAGCCCGGCTGCTGTGAGTGCGCCCCACCCCCCCCCCCACCCCCACCCATGCACCAGGGGAACCAGCGCCGGCTGCGTCACGGACAGAGATAGAGAGAGAGAGAGAGTTGCGGCCTGTCTGGCCCGCGTCCCCAGGGCGATGAGGTCACTCAGGCAGGGCTGGGCAGCTCGGGGGAACAGCGCAAAGCCGGCGGGGCAGCTCACCCGCCTCTCGAGCGGGCGCCTCTCAGCTCACCCGCCCAAAGGCAGTGGCGAAGGTCAGCGGCGACAGAAAAGGGTGCCGCAAGCCCTCACCAGAGCCGGCGGGTGAGAGGGCCGGAGGTGGGCGACCCTGTACATAGTTGCGTGCTCTCTTTTGGACACAGCAACCAGCCCCATGGGCGACCAGGACTGAAGTGGGGCAGTTAGAATTCGTGTTAAATTGTCCATGTCCATCTCGTGTGTGGATTGATAGCCTCACGGGGCATGATGGGATACTTGACATTCCGTGGTCAACTGTTCGCCATGGAGGGAAACCGAGAAAGCAGGGCCCTTCGACCCCTTTGTTCATCATGGCCGATCCTCCACCGGAATTCTCCCCATTTCCTCCTTAAATATATCCACCGGCTTATTTATTGGACGTGGACGTCGCTGGCTGGTCCAGCCTTTATTGCCCGTCCCTAATTGCCCCCCTTGTTGAAAGGGCATTTTTAAGAGTCGCATGGCTGTGGGGGTCTGGAGTCACGTGTAGGCCCAGACCGGGTAAGGATGACAGATTTCCTTCTCCTAAAGAACTAGTGAACCAGATGGGTTTTTTTTATATATATATATATAAATATATGCCACAATCGGCAATGGATTCATGGTCATCGTCTGGCCTTAATTCCAGGCTTTTGTTGAGCTCAAATTTCACCGGCTCTCATGGTAGGATTTAAACCCGGGTCTCCGAGGCGTTGGAGATGCCGGTCCAGTGACCACTATAGCTTAGCCTCCCTTAGACTCTGTGATAGAGAATTCCGCAAGGTTCACCACCCTCTGAGTGAAGAGGCTTCTCCTCATCTCAGTCCTAAATGGTCTTACCCCGTGTCCTGAGACTGAGACCCCTTGTTCTAGTTCTCCGCCCCCATAGCCAGAGGAAGTATCATCCCTGCGTCCAGTCTGCCCTTCCCTGTCAGAGTTTTACACATCTCAATGCCCCCTCCTCTCATTTCTCCTAAATCCCGGTGAATACAGGCCTATTCGGCCCAATCTCTCCCCATACAACAATCCCGCCATCCCAGGAATTTAATTCCAGATGTGGAGGGGGGGGCGTTGAAGGCTAAAGGGGGAGGGGTGGTAACATCTGCTCTCTATGTACAGTCTCACCGAGGAGATCAGGAAGCTCACTAGGTGACGGGACGTTCTAGAATAACCAGCCATTACCAGCGGTTTAACAAGGCTGAGGAGCCATTACCAGATGTTTACGAGGCCTAGCGGTGATACCCGCAGTTAAGAATTATAACAGGGCTAAACATTCGAGGCTGTTTAGTCGGGTGTGGGCCTAGCGCGTCCCTGTCAACGGTGACAAGGCCCATTTTAGGCCGGGAAGCGAGCCGGGCAGGAGGATCAACGCTGACTGGGCCTCGATGTGACTGAGAGAGGTTGGGGGGGTTGGGGGGGGGGGGCTGCGTCTGGCCCTTGGGCCTGGCCCCATAGGACGTCTTCGGTGAGGAGCCCGAGAGCTGAGAGGGGATTAGCGTGGGCGAGGGGTGGGTGGGCCTCCTACACCAGGCTCCACGCGGGGAGGGCGCCAGACCGCCCCCCCCCCCAACACTCGGGGAAGGCCGACGGGAGGAGCCTCGCTGAGCCTCGACCTCAACGGAGGATGCCCCTCGCGCTGAGGCCAGTAGGCGGCTGAGAGCTTTCGGCCCTGTGACTCAAGGCCGGAGGTCAAGGGCCTGAGCCAGCGCGCTCTCATTTGCGGTCGCCCTGAGAGGGGGCTCTGGACGCGCCCGCTCCCACGTGTAACCCCTTCGCCCCCCCGCAAAGACGAGTGGGTGAAGGGGTATCGCCTGGTCCTGTGGCCCCTGCTGAGCATGCAGGGAGACCCCGGGCCCTGTTCTAGTGTTAGCCAAACAATGGAGAGCGGTTCGGCCAAAAATGAGGAGAGGAAGGGGGGCGGCACGGTAACAAAAGGCACCGTTGCCAAGGGCGGCCCGTTTCCCCCCCCCCCAACCCCCCCGCCCTGCGGTGCCCACTGGTGGTGCGAGGTGGTACAGCAGCCACTTCGTCCCTGACCCACGCCATCCCACCATCCCTACGCGGTCTGACAGGGGGGACCGGCAAGTGGGAGTGGGGCTGCGTCACATGAAAAGAAACCCCCCCCCCCCCCCACCCTCACCCCTCCAAGATCAGCTTTGACCCCGAGAGGGTCAGCCAATCGCGGTTGCAGGCCCGGTTGCTTTTCACTCTTGCGGAGTCAAACAATTAAACCAAATGAACAAAACAGGGGGATAAAATAAACACAGCCCCTAAATTAGGATAGCTCTAAAACCAAAGATAAAGTTTAAAGGAAACTTGCAAACATCAAACCGAAACGTGATTTGACGGGGTCGGTATAGCAGCCCAGGCCCCGCGGTGCCCACCGGGCGCGCAAGGCCCCTGGTTGCCTTTAAGTGCAGCCCTTCCCCCCCCCCACCCCACCCAGAAAGGCCGGGCAGGGATCCCACCCCACGAGCCCCGAAGAAGGGCCACACAGATTCACAACGTTAGCTCGGTTTCCCGCCCCACAGATGCTCCCGGGCCAGCTGATCTTTCCCGGCATTCCCTGTTTTTATTTCAGGTTTCCGGCGCCTGCAGCATTTGGCTTCCGACGCCCGTTATCACCCCAGCTGATGTTATTACTGAGCAAGTCAGGAGGACAATGGGAATCTGGCTTCATAGATCATTATTTAAAACAAATTTATTCTTTGAGCTATGGAGGGGACCTACGGAATAGGTTCACAGGAGTCCCGTGGGTTTTTAACAAAAAAAATCAAACATTCCTTTATTATTCTTTCACAAGATGTGGGTGTCGCTGGCTGGGCCCAGCATTTATTGCCCATCCCTAATTGCCCCCTTGAGAAGGTGGTGGGTGAGCCGCCTCCTTGAGCCGCTGCAGTCCCCGTGTGGTGTAGGTACACCCACCGTGCTGTTAGGGAGGGAGTTCCAGGATTTTGTCCCCGTGTGGTATAGGTACACCCACCGTGCTGTTAGGGAGGGAGTTCCAGGATTTTGTCCATGTGGTGTAGGTACACCCACCGTGCTGTTAGGGAGGGAGTTCCAGGATTTTGACCCAGTGTAGTGTAGGTACACCCACCGTGCTGTTAGGGAGGGAGTTCCAGGATTTTGTCCCCGTGTGGTGTAGGTACACCCACCGTGCTGTTAGAGAGGGAGTTCCAGGATTTTGTCCCATGTGGTGTAGGTACACCCACCGTGCTGTTAGGGAGGGAGTTCCAGGATTTTGTCCCGTGTGGTGTAGGTACACCCACCGTGCTGTTAGGGAGGGAGTTCCAGGATTTTGTCCCGTGTGGTGTAGGTACACCCACTGTGCTGTTAGGGAGGGAGTTCCAGGATTTTGTCCCGTGTGGTGTAGGTACACCCACTGTGCTGTTAGGGAGGGAGTTCCAGGATTTTGTCCGTGTGGTGTAGGTACACCCACCGTGCTGTTAGGGAGGGAGTTCCAGGATTTTGTCCGTGTGGTGTAGGTACACCCATCGTGCTGTTAGGGAGAGAGTTCCAGGATTTTGACCCAGCGACAGTGAAGGAACGGCCGATATATTTCCAAGTCAGGATGGTGAGGGGCTCGGAGGGGAACTTGCAGGTGGTGCTGTTTCCCGCTTATTGAACAAGGAACGTTAACTATATTACTCTAGACAGCAAGAGGGTTGGGGAGATTTTAACACAGACACCAAGAAAACCACGATTTTGAACTGACTCTATCCCTTTCCTCCCAGCAGTCTCCTTACAGACCCCAGCACTCCGGTGAAGCGGTATCTCTATTTCCACACAAGGCTAGCGCTGGGTTCACTTACAAGGAGGTACCTTTTCCATTGCGCTTCCAAACACGCGGTAGAGGTCCCTCCGCAATCGTATCTCCCTTGAGATCTCCAGAAAACTCACTGTTATATTAACTTTGGAGCAAATACCTATGAGTTCCTGAAACTCGTTCCCTCAGCTGTCTGGGCAGTGTTTCCAACTGTAGTGAGAGTCAGGGCCATTCGGCCCTCATTCTGTGGTGTACACATACCACCTGAACCTTCCTGTCCCGCCTCGTCCCTCTGACCCCCCTGTTGCTCCGCAACAGGACAGCTATTCTTCTTCGCCCTGCTATTTTTGCGCCTATTTGAATGTCCCGAAGCTACTGGCCCCTGGGTAGCCCACCCCCTTCCACTTCGAGGGTCGTAAAACCTCATTAAATATGCATCCCCCTGGCCCCGAGGGAGGGCCCTGTGTGTGTGTGTGGGGGGGGGGGGCTCACTTTTCCCTTCGGGGGGGCCCTGGAGAGGGGGCTGTGACCATGCAGCAGTGCCGGGGAGTCGGAGGGCTGAGGTGCTGCACGGATTCGCAGGCCGCTCGTCTGTTCCGCAGCCTCGAGGAGGCCACGTTCCACCTTTACTTATTTGAGGGGGCCGCTCTTCTGCTGTTGGCTGCACTTCAGCTCCAATGCTCCTGATCTTTGGACACCTGGTGCGGGTAGTGGTGGGGAGGTGGTGGGGGGGTGGGGGGGGGGGGGGGGTGGGGTGGGGAGGGGTTGGAGTTGGGGAGCTGGGGGTGGGGTTTGTGAGGGAGAAGGACCTCCTTGTAAGCCTGCTCCAGGGCCTGGCCAAGGTGGCCATCAACAGGGGCAGGAGGTTCAGGGTGGGTCGTCCGACCTGACTGTCTACCCAAGTGTAGGCCCACACTGAGGGTGAAGCCTCTTGGTGTAGGCCCACACTGAGGGTGAAGCCTCTTTGTGTAGGCCCATACTGAGGGTGAAGCCTCTTGGTGTAGGCCCATACTGAGGGTGAAGCCTCTTGGAGAAGGCCCACACTGAGGGTGAAGCCTCTTTGTGTAGGCCCATACTGAGGGTGAAGCCTCTTTGTGTAGGCCCATACTGAGGGTGAAGCCTCTTGGAGAAGGCCCACACTGAGGGTGAAGCCTCTTTGTGTAGGCCCATACTGAGGGTGAAGCCTCTTGGTGTAGGCCCACACTGAGGCTGAAGCCTCTTGGCGTAGGCCCACACTGAGGGTGAAGCCTCTTGGTGTAGGCCCACACTGAGGGTGAAGCCTCTTGATGTAGGCCCACACTGAGGGTGAAGCCTCTTGGTGTAGGCCCACACTGGGGGTGAAGCCTCTTGGAGTAGGCCCACACTGAGGGTGAAGCCTCTGGTGTAGGCCCACACTGAGGGTGAAACCTCTTGGTGTAGGCCCACACTGAGGTTGAAGCCTCTTGGTGTAGGCACACACTAAGGGTGAAGCCTCTTGGTGTAGGCCTACACTGAGGTTGAAGCCTCTTGATGTAGGCACACACTGAGGGTGAAGCCTCTTAGTGTAGGCCCACACTGAGGGTTAAGCATCTTGGTGTAGGCCCACACTGAGGGTGAAGCCTCTTGGTGTAGGCCCACACTGAGGGTGAAGCCTCTTGATGTAGGCCCACACTGAGGGTGAAGCCTCTTGATGTAGGCCCACACTGAGGGTGAAGCCTCTTGGTGTAGGCCCACACTGAGGGTGAAGCCTCTTGGTGTAGGCCCACACTGAGGGTGAAGCCTCTTGATGTAGGCACACACTGAGGGTGAAGCCTCTTAGTGTAGGCCCACACTGAGGCTGAAGCCTCTTGGTGTAGGCCCACACTGAGGGTGAAGCCTCTTGGTGTAGGCCCACACTGAGGGTGAAGCTTCTTGGTATAGGCCCACACTGAGGGTTAAGCATCTTGGTGTAGGCCCATAGCGAGGGTGAAGCCTTTCAGGGTTGGCCCACATTGAGGGTCAGGAATCTCGGTGTAGACGCACACTCAGGGTGAAGCCTCTGCATGTGGGCCCACACTGCAGTTGAAGCCTCTCGGTGTAGGCCTACACTGAGGGTGAAGCCTCTTGTGTAGGCCCACACTGAGGGTGAAGCCTCTTGGTGTAGGCCCACACTTAGGGTGAAGCCTCTTGGTGTAGGCCCACACTGAGGGTGAAGCCTCTTCACGTAGGCCCACACAGGGTGAAGCCTCTCAATGAAGGCCCACAGTGAGGGTGAAGCCTCTTGGTCGAGGCCCACACTGAGGGTGAAGCCACTTAGTGTAGGCCCACACTGAGGGTGAAGCCTCTTGATGTAGGGCCACACTGAGGGCGAAGCCTCTTGATGTAGGGCCACACTGAGGGTGAAGTCTCTTGGTGGAGGCCCACACTGAGGGTGAAGCCGCTTGGTGTAGGCCCACACTGAGGGTGAAGCCTCTTGGTGTAGGCCCACACTGAGGGTGAAGCCACTTGGTGTAGGCCCACACTGAGGGTGAAGCCTCTTGGTGTAGGCCGACACTGAGGGTGAAGCCTCTTGATGTAGGCCCACACTGAGGGTGAAGCCTCTTGATGCAGGACAACACTGAGGGTGAAACCTCTTGATGTAGGCCCACACTGAGGGTGAAGCCTCTTGATGTAGGACAACACTGAGGGTGAAGCCTCTTGGTGTAGGCCCACACTGAGGGTGAAGCCTCTTGATGTAGGACAACACTGAGGGTGAAGTCTCTTTGTGTAGGCCCACACTGAGGGTGATGCCTCTTGCTGTGGGTCCACACTGAGGGTGAAGTCTCTTGGTGTAGGCGCACAGTGAGGGTGATGCCTCTTCCTGTGGGCCCACACTGAGGGTTAAGCCTCTTAGTGTAGACACACACTGAGGGTTAATACTCTTAGCATAGGCCCGCACTGAGGGTGAAGTCTCTTGGTGTAGGCCCACACTGAGGGTGATGCCTCTTGCTGTGGGACCACACTGAGGGTGAAGTCTCTTGGTGTAGGCGCACAGTGAGGGTGATGCCTCTTCCTGTGGGCCCACACTGAGGGTTAAGCCTCTTGGTGTAGACACACACTGAGGGTTAATACTCTTAGCATAGGCCCGCACTGAGGGTGAAGTCTCTTGGTGTAGGCCCACTTTGAGGGTGAAGCCTCTTGGTGTAGGTCCACACTGAGGGTGAAGCCTCTTGATGTAGGCCCACACTGAGAGTGAAGCCTCTTGGTGTAGGCCCACACTGAGGGTGATGCCTCTTGCTGTGGGCCCACACTGAAGGTGAAGCCTCTTGTTGTAGGCCCACACTGAGGGTGAAACCTCTTGGTGTAGGCCCACACTGAGGGTGAAGCCTCTTGGTGTAGGCCCACACTGAGGGTGAAGCCTCTTGATGTAGGCCCACATTGAGGGTGATGCCTCTTGGTGTAGGCCCACACTGATGGTGAAGCCTCTTGGCATTGGCCCGCACTGAGGGTGAAGCCTCTTAGAGTAGGCCTACACTGAGGGTGAAGCCTTTTGGTGTTGGCACACACTGAGGGTGAAACCTCCTGGTGTAGGCCCACACTTAGGGTGAAGCCTCTTGGTGTAGGCCAACACTGAGGGTGAAGCCTCTTGGTATAGGCCCACACTGAGGGTGAAGCCTCTTGGTGTAGGCACACACTGAGGGTGAAACCTCTTGGTGTAGGGCCACACTGAGGGTGAAGCCTCTTGGTGTAGGCCCCCACTGAGGGTGAAGCCTTTTGGTGCAGGCCAACACTGAGGGTGAAGCTTCTTGGTGTAGGCCCACTCTGAGGGTGAAGCCTCTTGGTGTAGGCCCACACTGAGGATGAAGCCTCTTGGTGTAGGCCCACACTGAGGGTGAAGCCTCTTGGTGTAGGCCCACTCTGAGGGTGAAACCTCCTGATGTAGGCCCACACTGAGGGTGAAGCCTCTTGCAGTGGGCCCGCACTGAGGGTGAAGCCTCTTGGTGTAGGCACACACTGAGGGTGAAACCTCTTGGTGTAGGGCCACACTGAGGGTGAAGCCTCTTGGTGTAGGCCCCCACTGAGGGTGAAGCCTTTTGGTGCAGGCCAACACTGAGGGTGAAGCTTCTTGGTGTAGGCCCACTCTGAGGGTGAAGCCTCTTGGTGTAGGCCACACTGAGGATGAAGCCTCTTGGTGTAGGCCCACACTGAGGGTGAAGCCTCTTGGTGTAGGCCCACACTGAGGGTGAAACCTCTTGATGTAGGCCCACACTGAGGGTGAAGCCTCTTGCCGTGGGCCCACACTGAGGGTGAAGCCTCTTGCAGTGGGCCCGCACTGAGGGTGAAGCCTCTTGGTGTAGGCCCACACTGAGGGTGAAGCCTCTTGGTGTAGGCCCACACTGAGGGTGAAGCCTCTTGATGTAGGCCCACACTGAGGGTGAAGCCTCTTGGTGTAGGCCCACACTGAGGGTGAAACCTCTTATTGTAGGCCCACACTGAGGGTGAAGCCTCTTGGTGTAGGCCCACACTGAGGGTGAAGCCTCTTGGTGTAGGCCCACACTGAGGGTGAAGCCTCTTGCAGTGGGCCCACAGTGAGGGTGAAGCCTCTTGCAGTGGGCCTGCACTGAGGGTGAAGCCTCTTGGTGTAGGCCCACACTGAGGGTGAAGCCTCTTGGTTTAGGCCCGCACTGAGGGTGAAGCCTCTTGGTGTAGGCCCGCACTGAGGGTGAAGCCCCTTGGTGTAGGCCCACACTGAGGGTGAAGCCTCTTGGTGTAGGCCCACACTGAGGGTGAAGCCCCTTCGTGTAGGCCCACACTGAGGGTGAAGCCTCTTGGTGTAGGCCCACACTGAGGGTGAAGCCTCTTGATGTAGGCCCACACTGAGGGTGAAGCCTCTTGGTATAGGCCCACAGTGAGGGTGAAGCCTCTTGGTTTAGGCCCGCATGAGGGTGAAACCTCTTGGTGTAGGCCCGCACTGAGGGTGAAGCCCCTTGGTGTAGGCCCACACTGAGGGTGAAACCTCTTGGTGTAGGCCCACACTGAGGGTGAAGCTGCTTGGTGTAGGCCCACAGTGAGGGTGAAGCCTCTTGGTGTAGGCCCACACTGAGGGTGAAGCCTCTTGGTGTAGGCCCACACTGAGGGTGAAGACGCTTGGTGTAGGCCCACACTGAGGGTGAAGCCTCTTGGTGTAGGCCCACACTGAGGGTGAAGCCTCTTGGTGTAGGCCCACACTGAGGCTCCATTGGATTGACACCTCCCTGCTTTGGCTGCCACAACTAGTCGGTAGCTTCATTTAGGACGGAGCTGCATGAAGGACAGGAATCAGGGTGTAGACTTTTTTACTCTTTCATTGGATGTGGGGGTCACTGGCCGGGGCAACATTTACTCCCCATCCCTAATTACCCCCTTGAGAAGGTGGTGGGTGAGCCGCCTTCTTGAGCCGCTGCAGTCCCCGTGTGGTGTAGGTACACCCACCGTGCTGTTAGGGAGGGAGTTCCAGGATTTTGTCCCCGTGTGGTGTAGGTACACCCACCGCGCTGTTAGGGAGGGATTTCCAGGATTTTGTCCCGTGTGGTGTAGGTACACCCACCGTGCTGTTAGGGAGGGAGTTCCAGGATTTTGTCCCCCTGTGATGTAGGTACACCCACCGTGCTGTTAGGGAGGGAGTTCCAGGATTTTGTCCCGTGTGGTGTAGGTACACCCACCACGCTGTTAGGGAGGGAGTTCCAGGATGTTGTCCCGTGTGGTGTAGGTACACCCACCGTTCTGTTAGGGAGGGAGTTGCGGGATTTTGTCCCGTGTGGTGTAGGTACACCCACCGTGCTGTTAGGGAGGGAGTTGCGGGATTTTGTCCCGTGTGGTGTAGGTACACCCACCGTGCTGTTAGGGAGGGAGTTCCAGGATTTTGTCCCCGTGTGGTGTAGGTACACCCACCATGATGTTAGGGAGGGAGTTCCAGGATTTTGTCCCCGTGTGGTGTAGGTACACCCACCGTGCTGTTAGGGAGGGAGTTCCAGGATTTTGTCCCGTGTGGTGTAGGTACACCCACCGTGCTGTTAGGGAGGGAGTTCCAGGATTTTGTCCGTGTGGTGTAGGTACACCCACCGTGCTGTTAGGGAGAGAGTTCCAGGATTTTGACCCAGCGACAGTGAAGGAACGGCCGTTATATTTCCAAGTCGGGATGGTGAGGGGCTCGGAGGGGAACTTGCAGGTGGTGGTGTTCCCCACTTATTGAACAAGGAACGTTAACTATATTACTCTAGACAGCAAGAGGATCGGGGAGATTTTAACACAGACACCAAGAAAACCACGATTTTGAACTGTCTCTATCCGTTTCCTCCCAGCAGTCTCCTTACAGACCCCAGCACTCCGATGAAGCGGTATCTCTATTTCCACACAAGGCTAGCGCTGGGTTCACTTACAAGGAGGTACCTTTTCCATTGCGCTTCCAAACACGCGGTAGAGGTCCCTCCACAATCGTATCTCCCTTGAGATCTCCAGAAAACTCACTGTTATATTAACTTTGGAGCAAATACCTATGAGTTCCTGAAACTCATTCCCTCAGCTGTCTGGGCAGTGTTTCCAACTGTAGTGAGAGTCAGGGCCATTCGGCCCTCATTCTGTGGTGTACACATACCACCTGAACCTTCCTGTCCCGCCTCGTCCCTCTGACCCCCCTGTTGCTCCGCAACAGGACAGCTATTCTTCTTCGCCCTGCTATTTTTGCGCCTATTTGAACGTCCCGAAGCTACTGGCCCCCGGGTAGCCCACCCCCTTCCGCTTCGAGGGTCGTAAAACCTCATTAAATATGCATCCCCCTGGCCCCGAGGGAGGGCCCTGTGTGTGTGTGTGGGGGGGGGGGGCTCACTTTTCCCTTCGGGGGGGCCCTGGAGAAGGGGCTGTGACCTTGCAGCAGTGCCGGGGAGACGGAGGGCTGAGGCGCTGCACGGATTCGCAGGCCGCTCGTCTGTTCCGCAGCCTCGAGGAGGCCACGTTCCACCTTTACTTATTTGAGGGGGCTGCTCTTCTGCTGTTGGCTACACTTCAGGTCCAATGCTCCTGATCTTTGGACACCTGGTGCGGGTAGTGGTGGGGAGGTGGTGGCGGGGGGGGGGGGGTGTGGGGTGGGGAGGGTTTGGAGTTGGGGATCTGGGGGTGGGGTTTGTGAGGGAGAAGGACCTCCTCGTAAGCCTGCTCCAGGGCCTGGCCAAGGTGGCCATCAACAGGGGCAGGAGGCTCAGGGTGAGTCGTCCGACCTGACTGTCTACCCAAGTGTAGGCCCACACTGAGGGTGAAGCCTCTTGGTGTAGGCGCACACTGAGGGTGAAGCCTCTTGGTGTAGGCCCACACTGAGGGTGAAGCCTCTTGATGTAGGCCCACACTGAGGGTGAAGCCTCTTGATGTAGGCCCACACTGAGGGTGAAGCCTCTTGGTGTAGGCCCACACTGAGGGTGAAGCCTCTTGCAGTGGGCCCGCACTGAGGGTGAAGCCTCTTGGTGTAGGCCCACACTGAGGGTGAAGCCTCTTGGTGTAGGCCCACACTGAGGGTGAAGCCTCTTGATGTAGGCCCACACTGAGGGTGAAGCCTCTTGGTGTAGGCCCACACTGAGGGTGAAACCTCTTATTGTAGGCCCACACTGAGGGTGAAGCCTCTTGGTGTAGGCCCACACTGAGGGTGAAGCCTCTTGGTGTAGGCCCACACTGAGGGTGAAGCCTCTTGCAGTGGGCCCACAGTGAGGGTGAAGCCTCTTGCAGTGGGCCTGCACTGAGGGTGAAGCCTCTTGGTGTAGGCCCACACTGAGGGTGAAGCCTCTTGGTTTAGGCCCGCACTGAGGGTGAAGCCTCTTGGTGTAGGCCCGCACTGAGGGTGAAGCCCCTTGGTGTAGGCCCACACTGAGGGTGAAGCCTCTTGGTGTAGGCCCACACTGAGGGTGAAGCCCCTTCGTGTAGGCCCACACTGAGGGTGAAGCCTCTTGGTGTAGGCCCACACTGAGGGTGAAGCCTCTTGATGTAGGCCCACACTGAGGGTGAAGCCTCTTGGTATAGGCCCACAGTGAGGGTGAAGCCTCTTGGTTTAGGCCCGCATGAGGGTGAAACCTCTTGGTGTAGGCCCGCACTGAGGGTGAAGCCCCTTGGTGTAGGCCCACACTGAGGGTGAAACCTCTTGGTGTAGGTCCACACTGAGGGTGAAGCCTCTTGGTGTAGGCCCACACTGAGGGTGAAGCCGCTTGGTGTAGGCCCACAGTGAGGGTGAAGCCTCTTGGTGTAGGCCCACACTGAGGGTGAAGCCTCTTGGTGTAGGCCCACACTGAGGGTGAAGACGCTTGGTGTAGGCCCACACTGAGGGTGAAGCCTCTTGGTGTAGGCCCACACTGAGGGTGAAGCCTCTTGGTGTAGGCCCACACTGAGGCTCCATTGGATTGACACCTCCCTGCTTTGGCTGCCACAACTAGTCGGTAGCTTCATTTAGGACGGAGCTGCATGAAGGACAGGAATCAGGGTGTAGACTTTTTTACTCTTTCATTGGATGTGGGGGTCACTGGCCGGGGCAACATTTACTCCCCATCCCTAATTACCCCCTTGAGAAGGTGGTGGGTGAGCCGCCTTCTTGAGCCGCTGCAGTCCCCGTGTGGTGTAGGTACACCCACCGTGCTGTTAGGGAGGGAGTTCCAGGATTTTGTCCCGTGTGGAGTAGGTACACCCACCGCGCTGTTAGGGAGGGATTTCCAGGATTTTGTCCCGTGTGGTGTAGGTACACCCACCGTGCTGTTAGGGAGGGAGTTCCAGGATTTATTCCCGTGTGGTGTAGGTACACCCACCGTGCTGTTAGGGAGGGAGTTCCAGGATTTTGTCCCCCTGTGATGTAGGTACACCCACCGTGCTGTTAGGGAGGGAGTTCCAGGATTTTGTCCCGTGCGGTGTAGGTACACCCACCACGCTGTTAGGGAGGGAGTTCCAGGATTTTGTCCCGTGTGGTGTAGGTACACCCACCGTTCTGTTAGGGAGGGAGTTGCGGGATTTTGTCCCGTGTGGTGTAGGTACACCCACCGTGCTGTTAGGGAGGGAGTTGCGGGATTTTGTCCCGTGTGGTGTAGGTACACCCACCGTGCTGTTAGGGAGGGAGTTCCAGGATTTTGTCCCCGTGTGGTGTAGGTACACCCACCATGATGTTAGGGAGGGAGTTCCAGGATTTTGTCCCCGTGTGGTGTAGGTACACCCACCGTGCTGTTAGGGAGGGAGTTCCAGGATTTTGTCCCGTGTGGTGTAGGTACACCCACCGTGCTGTTAGGGAGGGAGTTCCAGGATTTTGTCCGTGTGGTGTAGGTACACCCACCGTGCTGTTAGGGAGAGAGTTCCAGGATTTTGACCCAGCGACAGTGAAGGAACGGCCGATATATTTCCAAGTCGGGATGGTGAGGGGCTCGGAGGGGAACTTGCAGGTGGTGGTGTTCCCCACTTATTGAACAAGGAACGTTAACTATATTACTCTAGACAGCAAGAGGGTTGGGGAGATTTTAACACAGACACCAAGAAAACCACGATTTTGAACTGTCTCTATCCGTTTCCTCCCAGCAGTCTCCTTACAGACCCCAGCACTCCGATGAAGCGGTATCTCTATTTCCACACAAGGCTAGCGCTGGGTTCACTTACAAGGAGGTACCTTTTCCATTGCGCTTCCAAACACGCGGTAGAGGTCCCTCCACAATCGTATCTCCCTTGAGATCTCCAGAAAACTCACTGTTATATTAACTTTGGAGCAAATACCTATGAGTTCCTGAAACTCATTCCCTCAGCTGTCTGGGCAGTGTTTCCAACTGTAGTGAGAGTCAGGGCCATTCGGCCCTCATTCTGTGGTGTACACATACCACCTGAACCTTCCTGTCCCGCCTCGTCCCTCTGACCCCCCTGTTGCTCCGCAACAGGACAGCTATTCTTCTTCGCCCTGCTATTTTTGCGCCTATTTGAACGTCCCGAAGCTACTGGCCCCCGGGTAGCCCACCCCCTTCCGCTTCGAGGGTCGTAAAACCTCATTAAATATGCATCCCCCTGGCCCCGAGGGAGGGCCCTGTGTGTGTGTGTGGGGGGGGGGGGCTCACTTTTCCCTTCGGGGGGGCCCTGGAGAAGGGGCTGTGACCTTGCAGCAGTGCCGGGGAGACGGAGGGCTGAGGCGCTGCACGGATTCGCAGGCCGCTCGTCTGTTCCGCAGCCTCGAGGAGGCCACGTTCCACCTTTACTTATTTGAGGGGGCCGCTCTTCTGCTGTTGGCTACACTTCAGGTCCAATGCTCCTGATCTTTGGACACCTGGTGCGGGTAGTGGTGGGGAGGTGGTGGCGGGGGGGGGGGGGGTGTGGGGTGGGGAGGGTTTGGAGTTGGGGAGCTGGGGGGTGGGGTTTGTGAGGGAGAAGGACCTCCTCGTAAGCCTGCTCCAGGGCCTGGCCAAGGTGGCCATCAACAGGGGCAGGAGGCTCAGGGTGAGTCGTCCGACCTGACTGTCTACCCAAGTGTAGGCCCACACTGAGGGTGAAGCCTCTTGGTGTAGGCGCACACTGAGGGTGAAGCCTCTTGGTGTAGGCCCACACTGAGGGTGAAGCCTCTTGGTGTAGGCCCACACTGAGGGTGAAGCCTCTGGTGTAGGCCCACACTGAGGGTGAAGCCTCTTGGTGTAGGCCCACACTGAGGTTGAAGCCTCTTGATGTAGGCCCACACTGAGGGTGAAACCTCTTGGTGTAGGCCCACACTGAGGGTGAAGCCTCTTGGTGTTGGCCCACACTGAGGGTGAAGCCTCTTGGTGTAGGTCCACACTGAGGGTGAAGCCTCTTGCAGTGGGTCCAAACTGAGGGTGAAGCCTCTTGCAGTGGGCCCGCACTGAGGATGAAGCCTCTTGGTGTAGGCCCACACTGAGGGTGAAGCCTCTTGGTTTAGGCCCACACTGAGGGTGAAGCCTCTTGGTTTAGGCCCACATTGAGGGTGAAGCCTCTTGCAGTGGGCCCGCACTGAGGGTGAAGCCTCTTGGTGTAGGCCCACACTGATTGTGAAGCCACTCGTGTCGGCCCACACTGAGGGTGAAACCTCTTGGTGTAGGCCCGCACTGATGGTGAAGCCTCTGGTGTAGGCCCACACTGAGGGTGAAACCTCTTGGTGTAGGCCCACACTGAGTGTGAAGCCTCTTGGTGTAGGCCCACACTGAGGGTGAAGCCTCTTGGTGTAGGCCCACACTGAGGGTGAAGCCTCTTGGTGTAGGCCCACACTGAGGGTGAAGCCTCTTGGTGTAGGCCCACACTGAGGGTGAAGCCTCTTGGTGTAGGCCCACACTGAGGGTGAAGCCTCTTGGTGTAGGCCCACAGTGAGGGTGAAGCCTCTTGGTGTAGGCCCACACTGAGGGTGAAGCCTCTTGGTGTAGGCCCACACTGAGGCTCCATTGGATTGACACCTCCCTGCTTTGGCTGCCACAACTAGTCGGTAGCTTCATTTAGGACGGAGCTGCATGAAGGACAGGAATCAGGGTGTAGACTTTTTTACTCTTTCATTGGATGTGGGGGTCACTGGCCGGGGCAAGATTTACTCCCCATCCCTAATTGCCCCCATGAGAAGGTGGTGGGTGAGCCGCCTTCTTGAGCCGCTGCAGTCCCCGTGTGGTGTAGGTACACCCACCGTGCTGTTAGGGAGGGAGTTCCAGGATTTTGTCCCGTGTGGTGTAGGTACACCCACCGGGCTGTTAGGGAGGGAGTTCCAGGATTTATTCCCGTGTGGTGTAGGTACACCCACCGTGCTGTTAGGGAGGGAGTTCCAGGATTTTGTCCCCCTGTGATGTAGGTACACCCACCGTGCTGTTAGGGAGGGAGTTCCAGGATTTTGTCCCGTGTGGTGTAGGTACACCCACCGCGCTGTTAGGGAGGGAGTTCCAGGATTTTGTCCCGTGTGGTGTAGGTACACCCACCGTGCTGTTAGGGAGGGAGTTCCAGGATTTTGTCCCGTGTGGTGTAGGTACACCCACCGTTCTGTTAGGGAGGGAGTTGCGGGATTTTGTCCCGTGTGGTGTAGGTACACCCACCGTGCTGTTAGGGAGGGAGTTGCGGGATTTTGTCCTGTGTGGTGTAGGTACACCCACCGTGCTGTTAGGGAGGGAGTTCCAGGATTTTGTCCCCGTGTGGTGTAGGTACACCCACCATGATGTTAGCGAGGGAGTTCCAGGATTTTGTCCCCGTGTGGTGTAGGTACACCCACCGTGCTGTTAGGGAGGGAGTTCCAGGATTTTGTCCCGTGTGGTGTAGGTACACCCACCGTGCTGTTAGGGAGGGAGTTCCAGGATTTTGTCCGTGTGGTGTAGGTACACCCACCGTGCTGTTAGGGAGAGAGTTCCAGGATTTTGACCCAGCGACAGTGAAGGAACGGCCGATATATTTCCAAGTCGGGATGGTGAGGGGCTCGGAGGGGAACTTGCAGGTGGTGGTGTTCCCCACTTATTGAACAAGGAACGTTAACTATATTACTCTAGACAGCAAGAGGATCGGGGAGATTTTAACACAGACACCAAGAAAACCACGATTTTGAACTGACTCTATCCCTTTCCTCCCAGCAGTCTCCTTACAGACCCCAGCACTCCGATGAAGCGGTATCTCTATTTCCACACAAGGCTAGCGCTGGGTTCACTTACAAGGAGGTACCTTTTCCATTGCGCTTCCAAACACGCGGTAGAGGTCCCTCCGCAATTGTATCTCCCTTGAGATCTCCAGAAAACTCACTGTTATATTAACTTTGGAGCAAATACCTATGAGTTCCTGAAACTCGTTCCCTCAGCTGTCTGGGCAGTGTTTCCAACTGTAGTGAGAGTCAGGGCCATTCGGCCCTCATTCTGTGGTGTACACATACCACCTGAACCTTCCTGTCCCGCCTCGTCCCTCTGACCCCCCTGTTGCTCCGCAACAGGACAGCTATTCTTCTTCGCCCTGCTATTTTTGCGCCTATTTGAACGTCCCGAAGCTACTGGCCCCCGGGTAGCCCACCCCCTTCCGCTTCGAGGGTCGTAAAACCTCATTAAATATGCATCCCCCTGGCCCCGAGGGAGGGCCCTGTGTGTGTGTGTGGGGGGGGGGGGCTCACTTTTCCCTTCGGGGGGGCCCTGGAGAAGGGGCTGTGACCTTGCAGCAGTGCCGGGGAGACGGAGGGCTGAGGCACTGCACGGATTCGCAGGCCGCTCGTCTGTTCCGCAGCCTCGAGGAGGCCACGTTCCACCTTTACTTATTTGAGGGGCCTGCTCTTCTGCTGTTGGCTACACTTCAGGTCCAATGCTCCTGATCTTTGGACACCTGGTGCGGGTAGTGGTGGGGAGGTGGTGGGGGGGGCGGGGGGGGTGTGGGGTGGGGAGGGGTTGGAGTTGGGGAGCTGGGGGTGGGGTTTGTGAGGGAGAAGGACCTCCTCGTAAGCCTGCTCCAGGGCCTGGCCAAGGTGGCCATCAACAGGGGCAGGAGGCTCAGGGTGAGTCGTCCGACCTGACTGTCTACCCAAGTGTAGGCCCACACTGAGGGTGAAGCCTCTTGGTGTAGGCCCACACTGAGGGTGAAGCCTCTTGGTGTAGGCCCACACTGAGGGTGAAGCCTCTTGGTGTAGGCCCACACTGAGGGTGAAGCCTCTGGTGTAGGCCCACACTGAGGGTGAAGCCTCTTGGTGTAGGCCCACACTGAGGTTGAAGCCTCTTGATGTAGGCACACACTAAGGGTGAAGCCTCTTGGTGTAGGCCCACACTGAGGGTTAAGCCTCTTAGTGTAGGCCCACACTGAGGGTTAAGCATCTTGGTGTAGGCCCACACTGAGGGTGAAGCCTCTTGATGTAGGCCCACACTGAGGGTTAAGCATCTTGGTGTAGGCCCATAGCGAGGGTGAAGCCTTTCAGGTTTGCCCACATTGAGGGTCAGGAATCTCGGTGTAGACGCACACTCAGGGTGAAGCCTCTGCATGTGGGCCCACACTACAGTTGAAGCCTCTCGGTGTAGGCCTACACTGAGGGTGAAGCCTCTTGTGTAGGCCCACACTGAGGGTGAAGCCTCTTGGTGTAGGTCCACACTTAGGGTGAAGCCTCTTGGTGTAGGCACACACTGAGGGTGAAGCCTCTTGGTGTAGGCCCACACTGAGGGTGAAGCCTCTTCACGTAGGCCCACACTGAGGGTGAAGCCTCTCAGAGTAGGCACGCCCTGAGGGTGAAGCCTCTCAATGAAGGCCCACACTGAGGGTGAAGCCTCTCATTAAAGGTTCAGACTGAGGGTGAAGCCTCATGGTCGAGGCCCACACTGAGGGTGAAGCCACTTAGTGTAGGTCCACCCTGAGGGTGAAGCCGCTTGATGTAGGGCCACACTGAGGGTGAAGCCGCTTGGTGTAGGCCCACACTGAGGGTGAAGCCGCTTGGTGCAGGCCCACACTGAGGGCGAAGCCTCTTGATGTAGGCCCACACTGAGGGCGAAGCCTCTTGATGTAGGCCCACACTGAGGGTTAAGCATCTTGGTGTAGGCCCATAGCGAGGGTGAAGCCTTTCAGGGTTGGCCCACATTGAGGGTCAGGAATCTCGGTGTAGACGCACACTCAGGGTGAAGCCTCTGCATGTGGGCCCACACTGCAGTTGAAGCCTCTCGGTGTAGGCCTACACTGAGGGTGAAGCCTCTTGTGTAGGCCCACACTGAGGGTGAAGCCTCTTGGTGTAGGCCCACACTTAGGGTGAAGCCTCTTGGTGTAGGCACACACTGAGGGTGAAGCCTCTTGGTGTAGGCCCACACTGAGGGTGAAGCCTCTCAGGGTAGGCACGCCATGAGGGTGAAGCCTCTCAATGAAGGCCCACAGTGAGGGTGAAGCCTCTCGTTAAAGGTTCAGACTGAGGGTGAAGCCTCTTGGTCGAGGCCCACACTGAGGGTGAAGCCTCTTGGTGTAGGGCCACACTGAGGGTGAAGCCTCTTGGTGTAGGCCCACACTGAGGGTGAAGCCGCTTGGTGTAGGCCCACACTGAGGGTGAAGCCTCTTGGTGTAGGCGCACACTGAGGGTGAAGCCTCTTGGTGTAGGCCCACACTGAGGGTGAAGCCGCTTGGTGTAGGCCCACACTGAGGGTGAAGCCTCTTGGTGTAGGCCCACACTGAGGGTGAAACCTCTTGATGTAGGGCCACACTGAGGGTGAAGCCTCTTGGTGTAGGCCCACACTGAGGGTGAAGCCTCTTGATGTAGGGCCACACTGAGGGTGAAGTCTCTTGGTGTAGGCCCACTCTGAGGGTGATGCCTCTTGCTGTGGGACCACACTGAGGGTGAAGCCTCTTGATGTAGGCCCACACTGAGGGTGAAGCCTCTGGATGTTGGCACACACTGGGGGTGAAGCCTCTTGGTGTAGGCCCACACTGAGGGTGAAGCCCCTTGGTGTAGGCCCACACTTAGGGTGAAGCCTCTCGGTGTAGGCCCACACTGAGGGTGAAGCCTCTTGGTGTAGGCCCACACTTAGGGTGAAGCCTCTTGGTGTAGGCCCACACTTAGGGTGAAGCCTCTCAGTGTAGGCACGCACTGAGGGTGAACCCTCTCAATGAAGGCCCACAGTGAGGGTGAAGCCTCTCGTTAAAGGTTCAGACTGAGGGTGAAGCCTCTTGGTGGAGGCCCACACTGAGGGTGAAGCCGCTTGGTGGAGGCCCACACTGAGGGTGAAGCCGCTTGGTGTAGGCCCACACTGAGGGTGAAGCCACTTGGTGTAGGCCCACACTGAGGGTGAAGCCTCTTGATGTAGGCCCACACTGAGGGTGAAGCCTCTTGATGTAGGACAACACTGAGGGTGAAGCCTCTTGGTGTATGCCCACACTGAGGGTGAAACCTCTTGATGTAGGACAACACTGAGGGTGAAGTCTCTTGGTGTATGCCCACACTGAGGGTGATGCCTCTTGCTGTGGGACCACACTGAGGGTGAAGTCTCTTGGTGTAGGCGCACAGTGAGGATGATGCCTCTTCCTGTGGGCCCACACTGAGGGTTAAGCCTCTTGGTGTAGACACACACTGAGGGTTAATACTCTTGGCATAGGCCCGCACTGAGGGTGAAGTCTCTTGGTGTAGGCCCACACTGAGGGTGATGCCTCTTGCTGTGGGCCCACACTGAAGGTGAAGCCTCTTGGTGTAGGCCCACACTGAGGGTGAAGCCTCTTGGTGTAGGCCCACACTGAGGGTGAAGCCTCTTGATGTAGGCCCACACTGAGGGTGAAGCCTCTTGGTGTAGGCCCACACTGAGGGTGAAACCTCTTGGTGTAGGCCCACACTGAGGGTGAAGCCTCTTGGTGTAGGCCCACACTGAGGGTGAAGCCTCTTGGTGTAGGCCCACACTGAGGGTGAAGCCTCTTGGTGTAGGCCCACACTGAGGGTGAAGCCTCTTGCAGTGGGCCCACACTGAGGGTGAAGCCTCTTGCTGTGGGCCCGCACTGAGGGTGAAGCCTATTGGTGTAGGCCCACACTGAGGGTGATGCCTCTTGCTGTGGGCCCACACTGAAGGTGAAGCCTCTTGGTGTAGGCCCACACTGAGGGTGATGCCTCTTGCTGTGGGCCCACACTGAAGTTGAAGCCTCTTGGTGTAGGCCCACACTGAGGGTGAAGCCTCTTGGTGTAGGCCCACACTGAGGGTGAAGCCTCTTGATGTAGGCCCACACTGAGGGTGAAGCCTCTTGGTGTAGGCCCACACTGAGGGTGAAACCTCTTGGTGTAGGCCCACACTGAGGGTGAAGCCTCTTGGTGTAGGCCCACACTGAGTGTGAAGACTCTTGGTGTAGGCCCACACTGAGGGTGAAGCCTCTTGCAGTGGGCCCACACTGAGGGTGAAGCCTCTTGCAGTGGGCCCGCACTGAGGGTGAAGCCTATTGGTGTAGGCCTACACTGAGGGTGAAGCCTCTTGGTTTAGGCCCACACTGAGGGTGAAACCTCTTGATGTAGGCCCACACTGAGGGTGAAGCCTCTTGGTGTAGGCCCACACTGAGGGTGAAACCTCTTGGTGTAGGCCCACACTGAGGGTGAAGCCTCTTGGTGTAGGCCCACACTGAGGGTGAAACCTCTTGGTGTAGGCCCACACTGAGCGTGAAACCTCTTGCAGTGGGTCCACACTGAGGGTGAAGCCTCTTGCAGTGGGCCCGCACTGAGGATGAAGCCTCTTGGTGTAGGCCCACACTGAGGGTGAAGCCTCTTGGTTTAGGCCCACACTGAGGGTGAAGCCTCTTGCAGTGGGCCCGCACTGAGGGTGAAGCCTCTTGGTGTAGGCCCACACTGATTGTGAAGCCACTCGTGTCGGCCCACACTGAGGGTGAAGCCTCTTGGTGTAGGCCCACACTGAGGGTGAAATCTCTTGGTGTAGGCCCACACTGAGGGTTAAGCCTCTTGGTGTAGGCCCACACTGAGGGTGAAGCCTCTTGGTGTAGGCCCACACTGAGGGTGAAGCCTCTTGGTGTAGGCCCACACTGAGGGTGAAGCCTCTTGGTGTAGGCCCACAGTGAGGGTGAAGCCTCTTGGTGTAGGCCCACACTGAGGCTCCATTGGATTGACACCTCCCTGCTTTGGCTGCCACAACTAGTCGGTAGCTTCATTTAGGACGGAGCTGCATGAAGGACAGGAATCAGGGTGTAGACTTTTTTACTCTTTCATTGGATGTGGTTGTCACTGGCCGGGGCAAGATTTACTCCCCATCCCTAATTGCCCCCATGAGAAGGTGGTGGGTGAGCCGCCTTCTTGAGCCGCTGCAGTCCCTGTGTGGTGTAGGTACACCCACCGTGCTGTTAGGGAGGGAGTTCCAGGATTTTGTCCCGTGTGGTGTAGGTACACCCACCGTGCTGTTAGGGAGGGAGTTCCAGGATTTTGTCCCGTGTGGTGTAGGTACACCCACCGTGCTGTTAGGGAGGGAGTTCCAGGATTTTGTCCTGTGTGGTGTAGGTACACCCACCGTGCTGTTAGGGAGGGAGTTCCAGGATTTTGTCCCGTGTGGTGTAGGTACACCCACCGTGCTGTTAGGGAGGGAGTTCCAGGAGTTTGTCCCGTGTGGTGTAGGTACACCCACCGTGCTGTTAGGGAGGGAGTTCCAGGATTTTGTCCCCGTGTGGTGTAGGTACACCCACCGTGCTGTTAGGGAAGGAGTTCCAGGATTTTGTCCCGTGTGGTGTAGGTACACCCACCGTGCTGTTAGGGAGGGAGTTCCAGGATTTTGTCCCGTGTGGTGTAGGTACACCCACCGTGCTGTTAGGGAGGGAGTTCCAGGATTTTGACCCAGCGACAGTGAAGGAATGGCCGATATATTTCCAAGTCGGGATGGTGAGGGGCTCAGAGGGTAACTTGCAGGTGGTGGTGTTCCCCACTTATTGAACAAGGAACGTTAACTATATTACTCTAGACAGCAAGAGGGTTGGGGAGATTTTAACACAGACACCAAGAAAACCACGATTTTGAACTGACTCTATCCCTTTCCTCCCAGCAGTCTCTTTACAGACCCCAGCACTCCGGTGAAGCGGTATCTCTATTTCCACACAAGGCTAGCGCTGGGTTCACTTACAAGGAGGTACCTTTTCCATTGCGCTTCCAAACACGCGGTAGAGGTCCCTCCGCAATCGTATCTCCCTTGAGATCTCCAGAAAACTCACTGTTATATTAACTTTGGAGCAAATACCTATGAGTTCCTGAAACTTGTTCCCTCAGCTGTCTGGGCAGTGTTTCCAACTGTAGTGAGAGTCAGGGCCATTCGGCCCTCATTCTGTGGTGTACACATACCACCTGAACCTTCCTGTCCCGCCTCGTCCCTCTGACCCCCCTGTTGCTCCGCAACAGGACAGCTATTCTTCTTCGCCCTGCTATTTTTGCGCCTGTTTGAACGTCCCGAAGCTACTGGTCCCCGGGTAGCCCACCCCCTTCCCCTTCGAGGGTCGTAAAACCTCATTAAATATGCATCCCCCTGGCCCCGAGGGAGGGCCTTCTGTGTGTGTGTGGGGGTGGGGGGGGGGCTCACTTTTCCCTTCGGGGGGGCCCTGGAGAGGGGGCTGTGACCTTGCAGCAGTGCCGGGGAGTCGGAGGGCTGAGGCGCTGCACGGATTCGCAGGCCGCTCGTCTGTTCCGCAGCCTCAAGGAGGCCGCATTCCACCTTTACTTATTTGAGGGGGCCGCTCTTCTGCTGTTGGCTGCACTTCAGCTCCAATGCTCCTGATCTTTGGACACCTGGTGTGGGTTGTGGTGGGGAGGTGGTGGGGGGGGGGGGGGGGGGGGGGGGGGGGCGGTGGGGTGGGGAGGGGTTGGAGTTGGGGAGCTGGGGGTGGGTTTTGTGAGGGAGAAGGACCTCCTTGTAAGCCTGCTCCAGGGCCTGGCCAAGGTGGCCATCAACAGGGGCAGGAGGTTCAGGGTGGGTCGTCCGACCTGACTGTCTATCCAAGTGTAGGCCCACACTGAGGGTGAAGCCTCTTGGAGAAGGCCCACACTGAGGGTGAAGCCTCTTTGTGTAGGCCCACACTGAGGGTGAAGCCTCTTGGTGTAGGCCCACACTGAAGCTGAAGCCTCTTGGTGTAGGCCCACACTGAGGGTGAAGCCTCTTGGTGTAGGCCCACACTGAGGGTGAAGCCTCTTGATGTAGGCCCACACTGAGGGTGAAGCCTCTTGGTGTAGGCCCACACTGGGGGTGAAGCCTCTTGGAGTAGGCCCACACTGAGGGTGAAGCCTCTTGGTGTAGGCCCACACTGAGGGTGAAACTTCTTGGTGTAGGCCCACACTGAGGGTGAAGCCTCTTGGTGTAGGCCCACACTGAGGTTGAAGCCTCTTGGTGTAGGCACACACTAAGGGTGAAGCCTCTTGGTGTAGGCCCACACTGAGGTTGAAGCCTCTTGATGTAGGCACACACTGAGGGTGAAGCCTCTTAGTGTAGGCCCACACTGAGGGTTAAGCATCTTGGTGTAGGCCCACACTGAGGGTGAAGCCTCTTGGTGTAGGCCCACACTGAGGGTGAAGCCTCTTGATGTAGGCCCACACTGAGGGTGAAGCTTCTTGGTATAGGCCCACACTGAGGGTTAAGCATCTTGGTGTAGGCCCACACTGAGGGTGAAGCCTCTTGATGTAGGCCCACACTGAGGGTGAAGCTTCTTGGTGTAGGCCCACACTGAGGGTTAAGCATCTTGGTGTAGGCCCATAGCGAGGGGTGAAGCCTTTCAGGTTTGCCCACATTGAGGGTCAGGAATCTCGGTGTAGACGCACACTCAGGGTGAAGCCTCTGCATGTGGGCCCACACTGCAGTTGAAGCCTCTCGGTGTAGGCCCACACTGAGGGTGAAGCCTCTTGGTGTAGGCCCACACTTAGGGTGAAGCCTCTTGGTGTAGGCACACACTGAGGGTGAAGCCTCTTCGCATAGGCCCACACAGGGTGAAGCCTCTCAGTGTAGTCACGCCCTGAGGGTGAAGCCTCTCAATGAAGGCCCACAGTGAGGGTGAAGCCTCTCGTTAAAGGTTCAGACTGAGGGGTGAAGCCTCTTGGTCGAGGCCCACACTGAGAGTGAAGCCGCTTGGTGTAGGCCCACACTGAGGGTGAAGCCTCTTGGTGTAGGCCCACACTGATGGTGAAGCCTCTTGGTGCAGGCCCACACTTAGGGTGAAACATCTTGGTGTAGGCCCACACTGAGGGTGAAGCCTCTTTGTGTAGGCCCACACTTAGGGTGAAGCCTCTTGGTGTAGGCACACACTGAGGGTGAAGCCTCTTGGTGTAGGCCCACACTGAGGGTGAAGCCTCTTTGTGTAGGCCCACACTTAGGGTGAAGCCTCTTGGTGTAGGCACACACTGAGGGTGAAGCCTCTTGGTGTAGGCCCACACTGAGGGTGAAGCCTCTTCGCGTAGGCCCACACAGGGTGAAGCCTCTCAGTGTAGGCACGCACTGAGGGTGAAGCCTCTCAATGAAGGCCCACAGTGAGGGTGAAGCCTCTCGTTAAAGGTTCAGACTGAGGGTGAAGCCTCTTGGTGGAGGCCCACACTGAGGGTGAAGCCGCTTGGTGTAGGCCCACACTGAGGGTGAAGCCTCTTGGTGTAGGCCCACACTGAGGGTGAAGCCTCTTGGTGTAGGCCCACACTGAGGGGTGAAGCCTCTGGTGTAGGCCCACACTGAGGGTGAAGCCTCTTGGTGTAGGCCCACACTGAGGGTGAAGCCTCTTGGTGTAGGCGCACACTGAGGGTGAAGCCTCTTGGTGTAGGCCCACACTGAGGGTGAAGCCCCTTGGTGTAGGGCCACACTGAGGGTGAAGCCTCTTGGTGTAGGCCCACACTGAGGGTGAAGCCTCTTGGTGGAGGCCCACACTGAGGGTGAAGCCTCTTGGTGTAGGCCCACACTGAGGGTGAAACCTCTTGGTGTAGGCCCACACTGAGGGTGAAACCTCTTGGTGTAGGCCCACACTGAGGGTGAAGCCTCTTGGTGTAGGCCCACACTGAGGGTGAAACCTCTTGGTGTAGGCCCACACTGAGGGTGAAGCCTCTTGGTGTAGGCCCACACTGAGGCTCCATTGGATTGACACGTCCCTGCTTTGGCTGCCACAACTAGTCAGTAGCTTCATTTAGGACGGAGCTGCATGAAGGACAGGAATCAGGGTGTAGACTTTTTTACTCTTTCATTGGATGTGGGGGTCACTGGCCGGGGCAACATTTACTCCCCATCCCTAATTGCCCCCTTGAGAAGGTGGTGGGTGAGCCGCCTTCTTGAGCCACTGCAGTCCCCGTGTGGTGTAGGTACACCCACCGTGCTGTTAGAGAGGGAGTTCCAGGATTTTGTCCCCGTGTGGTGTAGGTACACCCACCGTGCTGTTAGGGAGGGAGTTCCAGGATTTTGTCCCCGTGTGGTGTAGGTACACCCACCGTGCTGTTAGGGAGGGAGTTCCAGGATTTTGTCCCCGTGTGGTGTAGGTACACCCACCGTGCTGTTAGGGAGGGAGTTCCAGGATTTTGTCCCGTGTGGTGTAGGTACACCCACCGTGCTGTTAGGGAGGGAGTTCCAGGATTTTGTCCCGTGTGGTGTAGGTACACCCACCGTGCTGTTAGGGCCGGAGTTCCAGGATTTTGTCCCGTGTGGTGTAGGTACACCCACCGTGCTGTTAGGGAGCGAGTTCCAGGATTTTGTCCCGTGTGGTGTAGGTACACCCACCGTGCTGTTAGGGAGGGAGTTCCAGGATTTTGTCCCGTGTGGTGTAGGTACACCCACCGTGCTGTTAGGGAGGGAGTTCCAGGATTTTGTCCCGTGTGGTGTAGGTACACCCACCGTGCTGTTAGGGAGGGAGTTCCAGCATTTTGTCCCCGTGTGGTGTAGGTACACCCACCGCGCTGTTAGGGAGGGAGTTCCAGGATTTTGTCCCCGTGTGGTGTAGGTACACCCACTGTGCTGTTAGGGAGGGAGTTCCAGGATTTTGTCCCGTGTGGTGTAGGTACACCCAACATGCTGTTAGGGAGGGAGTTCCAGGATTTTGTCCCCGTGTGGTGTAGGTACACCCACCGTGCTGTTAGGGAGGGAGTTCCAGGATTTTGTCCCGTGTGGTGTAGGTACACCCACCGTGCTGTTAGGGAGGGAGTTCCAGGATTTTGTCCGTGTGGTGTAGGTACACCCACCGTGCTGTTAGGGAGGGAGTTCCAGGATTTTGTTCCGTGTGGTGTAGGTACACCCACCGTGCTGTTAGGGAGGGAGTTCCAGGATTTTGTCCCGTGTGGTGTAGGTACACCCACCGTGCTGTTAGGGAGGGAGTTCCAGGATTTTGTCCCGTGTGGTGTAGGTACACCCACCGTGCTGTTAGGGACGGAGTTCCAGGATTTTGACCCAGCGACAGTGAAGGAACGGCTGATATATTTCCAAGTCCAAGGTGAGGGGCTCGGAGGGGAACTTGCAGGTGGTGGTGTATTGTCCAGGTCTTGCTGCATTTGGACATGGGCTGCTTCAGTATCTGAGGAGTCGCGAATGGTGCTGAACATTGTGCAACCATCAGCGAACATCCCCACTTCTGACCTTATGATGGGAGGAAGGTCATTGATGAAGCAGCTGAAGATGGTTGGGCCGAGGACACTAGCCTGAGGAACTCCTGCAGTGATGTCCTGGAGCTGAGATGACTGACCCCCAACAACCACAACCATCTTCCTTTGTGCTGGGTATGACCCCAACCAGCGGAGAGTTTTCCCCCTGATTCCCATTGACTCCAGATTTAAGACTTTGCCCTGAATTTTCTCAACCACTTACTCAGCAGCATTCAGCATCATAGCAAGAAGCACATGCAGGCCCCAACACGGAGCCCAGCTGCTGATCAGTGCTGGCCCGAGCTCAGTCTCATCCTTATTACCGATCCAGAAGGTTCTGGGAGCGAAACCCCCAACTCAGATACTCAAAAACCATAACCCAGGCCTACACTCCTCCCAGAGTCAATGTAGAGGGAGCGCCGCACTGTGGGAGGGTCAGTGCTGAGGGAGTGCCGCACTGTGGGAGGGTCAGTGCTGAGGGAGTGCCGCACTGTCGGAGGGTCAGTGCTGAGGGAGCGCCGCACTGTCGGAGCGTCAGTGCTGAGGGAGCGCCACACTGTCGGAGGGTCAGTGCTGAGGGAGTGCCGCACTGTCGGAGGGTCAGTGCTGAGGAAGCGCCGCACTGTGGGAGGGTCAGTGCTGAGGGAGCGCTCCAGCCCCTACACCCCTCCCTATCTCTGTAACCTCCTCCAGCCCCTACAAACCTCCCTATCTCTGTAACCTCCTCCAGCCCCTACAACCCTCCCTATCTCTGTAACCTCCTCCAGCCCCTACACCCCTCCCTATCTCTGTAACCTCCTCCAGCCCCTACACCCCTCCCTATCTCTGTAACCTCCTCCAGCCCGTACAACCCTCCCTATCTCTGTAACCTCCTCCAGCCCCTACACCCCTCCCTATCTCTGTAACCTCCTCCAGCCCCTACAACCCTCCCTATCTCTGTAACCTCCTCCAGCCCCTACACCCCTCCCTATCTCTGTAACCTCCTCCAGCCCCTACACCCCTCCCTACTTCTGTAACCTCCTCCAGACCCTACACCCCTCCCTATTTCTGTAACCTCCTACAACCCTCCGAGATCTCTGCGCTCCTCCAATTCCGGCCTCTCGAGCATCCCCCGATTCCCATCGCTCCACCATTGGCAGCCATGCCTTCCGCTGCCTGGGGGCCCTGAGCTCTGGAATTCC
>JANJGN010001728.1:40000-62500 GCA_026770705.1 Isurus oxyrinchus
CCTCCAGCCCTTACACCCCTCCCTATCTCTGTAACCTCCTCCAGCCCTTACAACCCTCCCTATCTCTGTAACCTCCTCCAGCCCTTACATCCCTCCCTATCTCTGTAACCTCTTCCAGCCCCTACACCCCTCCCTATCTCTGTAACCTCCTCCAGCCCCTACACACCTCTATATCTCTGTAAAGTCCTCCAGCACCTACACCCCTCCCTATCTCTGTAACCTCCTCCAGCCCCTACACCCCACCCTATCTCTGTAACCTCCTCCAGTCCCTACACCCCTCCCTATCTCTGTAATCTGCTCCAGCCCCTACAACCCTCCACATCTCTGTAACCTCCTCCAGCCCCTGCACCCCTCCATATCTCTATAACCTCCTCCAGCCCCTACAACCCTCCCTATCTCTGTAACCTCCTCCAGCCCCTACAACCCTCCCTATCTCTGTAACCTCCTCCAGCCCCTACACCCCTCCCTATCTCTGTAACCTCCTCAAGCCCCTACAACCCTCCCTATCTCTGTAATCTCCTCCATCCCCTACACCCCTCCCTATCTCTGTAACCTTCTCCAACCCCTACAACCCTCCCTATCTCTAAACCTCCTCCAGCCCCTACAACCCTCCCTATCTCTGTAATGTCCTCCAGCCCCGATAACCCTCCCTATCTCTGTAACCTCCTCCAGCCCCTACAACGCTCCCTATCTCTGTAACCTCCTCCAGCCCCTACACACCTCCCTATCTCTGTAACCTCCTCCAGCCCCTACAACCCTCCCTATCTCTGTAACCTCCTCCAGCCCCTACACCCCTCCCTATCTCTGTAACCTCCTCCTGCCCCTACAACCCTCCCTATCTCTGTAACCTCCTCCAGCCCCTACACCCCTCCCTATCTCTGTAACCTCCTCCAGCCCCTACACCCCTCCCTATCTCTGTAACCTCCTGCAGCCCCTACACCCCTCCCTATCTCTGTAACCTCCTCCAGCCCCTACACCCCTCCCTATCTCTGTAAACTCTTCCAGCCTCTACAACCTTCCTTATCTCTGTAACCTCCTCCAACCCCTAGAACCCTCCCTACCTCTGTAACCTCTTCCAGCCCATACAACCCCTCCCTATCTCTGTAACCTCCACCAGCCCCTACAACCCTCCCTATCTCTGTAACCTCCTCCAGTCCCTACACCCCTCCCTATCTCTGTAACCTCCTCCAGCCCCTACAACCCTCCCTAGCTCTGTAACCTCTTCCAGCCCCTACAACACTCCATATCTCTGTAACCTCCTCCAGCCCCTACAAGCCTCCCTATCTCTGTAACCTCCTCCAGTCCCTATACCCCTCCCAAACTCTGTAATCTGATCCAGCCCCTACAACCCTCCACATCTCTGTAACCTCCTCCAGCCCCTGCACCCCTCCATATCTCTATAACCTCCTCCAGCCCCTACAACCCTCCCTATCTCTGTAACCTCCTCCAGCCCCTACAACCCTCCCTATCTCTGTAACCTCCTCCAGCCCCTACACCCCTCCCTATCTCTGTAACCTCCTCAAGACCCGACAACCCTCCCTATCTCTGTAATCTCCTCCATCCCCTACACCCCTCCCTATCTCTGTAACCTCCTCCAACCCCTACAACCCTCCCTATCTCTAAACCTCCTCCAGCCCCTACAACCCTCCCTATCTCTGTAACCTCCTCCAGCCCCTACAATCCTCCCTATCTCTGTAATGTCCTCCAGCCCCTATAACCCTCCCTCTCTCTGTAACCTCCTCCAGCCCCTACACCCCTCCCTATCTCTGTAACCTCCTCCAGCCCCTACACCCCTCCCTATCTCTGTAACCTCCTCCAGCCCCTACACCCCTCCCTATCTCTTTAACCTCCTCCAGCTCCTACAACCCTCCCTATCTCTGTAAACTCTTCCAGCCTCTACAACATTCCCTATCTCTGTAACCTCCTCCAACCCCTAGAACCCTCCCTATCTCTGTAACCTCTTCCAGCCCCTACAACCCTCCATATCTCTGTAACCTCCTCCAGCCCCTACAACCCTCCCTATCTCTGTAACCTCCTCCAGTCCCTACAACCCTCCCTATCTCTGTAACCTCTTCCAGCCCCTACAACCTTCCATATCTCTGTAACCTCCTCCAGCCCCTACAACCCTCCCTATCTCTGTAACCTCCTCCAGTCCCTACACCCCTCCCTATCTCTGTAACCTCCTCCAGCCCCTACAACCCTCCCTATCCCTGTAACCTCCTCCAACCCCTACAACCCTCCCTATCTCTGTAACCTCCTCCAGCCCCTACAACCCTCCCTATCTCTGTAACCTCCTCCAGCCCCTACAACCCTCCCTATCTCTTTAACATCCTCCAGTCCCTACACCCCTCCCTATCTCTGTAACCTCCTACTACCCCTACAAACCTCCCTATCTCTGTAACCTCCTCCAGCCCCTATACCCCTCCCTATCTCTGTAACCTCCTGCAACCCCTACAACCCTCCCTATCTCTGTAAACTCCTACAACCCCTACAACCCTCCCTATCACTGTAACCTCCTCCAGCCTCTACAACCCTCCCTATCTCTGTAACCACTTCCAGCCCCTACAATCCTCCCTATCTCTGTAAACTCCTCCTGCCCCTAAACCCCTCCCTATCTCTGTAACCTCCTACTACCCGTACAACCCTCCCTATCTCTGTAACCTCCTCCAGCCTCTACAACATTCCCTATCTCTGTAACCTCCTCCAACCCCTACAACCCCCCCTATCTCTGTAACCTCTTCCAGCCCCTACAACCCTCCATATCTCTGTAACCTCCTCCAGCCCCTACAACCCTCCCTATCTCTGTAACCTCCTCCAGTCCCTACACCCCTCCCTATCTCTGTAACCTCCTCCAGCCCCTACAACCCTCCCTATCTCTGTCACCTCCTCCAGCCCCTACACCCCTCCCTATCTCTGTAACCTCCTCCAACCCCTACAACCCTCCCTATCCCTGTAACCTCCTCCAGCCCCTACAACCCTCCCTATCTCTGTAACCTCCTCCAGCCCCTACAACCCTCCCTATCTCTGTAACCTCCTCCAGCCCCTACACCCGTCCCTATCACTGTAACCTCCTCCAGCCTCTACAACCCTCCCTTTCTCTGTAACCACTTCCAGCCCCTACAATCCTCCCTATCTCTGTAAACTCCTCCAGCCCCTAAACCCCTCCCTATCTCTGAAATGACCTCCAGCCCCTACACCTCTCCCTATCTCTGTCACCTCCTCCAGCCCCTACAACCCTCCCTATCTCTGTCACCTCCTCCAGCCCCTACAACCCTCCCTATCTCTGTCACCTCCTCCAGCCCCTACAACCCTCCCTATCTCTGTAACCTCCTCCAGCCCCTACACCCCTCCCTATCTCTGTAACCTCCTCCAGCCCCTACACCCGTCCCTATCTCTGTAACCTCCTCCAGCCCCTACAGCCCTCCCTATCTCTGTAACCTCCTCCAGCCCCTACATCCCTCCCTATCTCTGTAACCTCCTCCAGCCCCTACAGCCCTCCCTATCTCTGTAACCTCCTCCAGCCCCTACATCCCTCCCTATCTCTGTCACCTCCTCCAGTCCCTACATCCCTCCCTATCACTGTAACCTCCTCCAGCCTCTACAACCCTCCCTTTCTCTGTAACCACTTCCAGCCCCTACAATCCTCCCTATCTCTGTTAACTCCTCCAGCCCCTAAACCCCTCCCTATCTCTGAAATGTCCTCCAGCCCCTACACCCCTCCCTATCTCTGTCACCTCCTCCAGCCCCTACAAACCTCCCTATCTCTGTCACCTCCTCCAGCCCCTACAACCCTCCCTATCTCTGTAACCTCCTCCAGCTCCTACACCCCTCCCTATCTCTGTAACCTCTTCCAGCCTCTACAACCTTCCCTATCTCTGTAACCTCCTCCAACCCCTACAACCCTCCCTATCTCTGTAACCTCTTCCAGCCCCTACAACCCTCCATATCTCTGTAACCTCCTCCAGCCCCTACAACCCTCCCTATCTCTGTAACCTCCTCCAGCCCCTACATCCCTCCCTATCTCTGTAACCTCCTCCAGCCCCTACAACCTTCCCTATCTCTGTAACCTCCTCCAGCCCCTACAGCCCTCCCTATCTCTGTAACCTCCTCCAGCCCCTACTACCCTCCCTATCTCTGTCACCTCCTCCAGTCCCTACAACCCTCCCTATCTCTGTCACCTCCTCCAGTCCCTACAACCCTCCCTATCTCTGTAAGCTCATCCAGCCCCTACACCCCTCCCTATCTCTGTAACCTCCTCCAGCCCCTACGCCCCTCCCTATCTCTGTAACCTCCTCCAGCCTCTACATCCCTCCCTATCTCTGTCACCTCCTACAACCCTCCGAGATCTCTGCGCTCCTCCAATTCCGGCCTCTCCAGCATCCCCCGATTCCCATCGCTCCACCATTGGCGGCCGTGCCTTCAGTTGCCTGGGGGTGGGGCGGGGGGGGGGGGGGGGCCCTGAGCTCTGGAATTCCTTCTGTAAACCCCTCCGCCCCCCTCGCTCTCTCTCTCTCCGTCTCTCCTTTAAGAAGCTCCTTAGTTTCGATCTCTTTGACGGAGCTGTTTGTTATCTAACCCTAATATCTCCGCACGTGGCCTGGGTTAGATGCTGTCTGATTTATGCTCCTGTGGAGCACCCTGGGGGCATTTTACTGCGGAACGGTGCTATATATATTCAGGTGTCTTGGAGGATTTGGTGTTTTTCTTTCTCCTCATCTTGTTGGTTAATAACTGGTTATGAGTGGGGACGAGTTGCTGACTGAGTGATTGTAGATTGGCTTTATTCACACAGGATGGGTTTCCGATTGATACCATGCAAAGGGATTTACTTCAGAATTCTGCCTCTCTAACTCATTCCCACATATCCTGGAAAATGATAAGTCACTCCCTGTGGTCACTCTCGGAGAGCTGGGTTCACAGGGTCACTCTGGGAGAGCTGGGGTCACTCGGGGACACCCTGAGAGAGCTGGGGTCACTCAGGATCACGGTGAGAGAGCTGGGGTCGCTCAGAGTAAATCTGAGAGAGTGATGGTTACTCTGATAGAGCTGGGTTCACTGACAGTGCTGTGGTCACTCGGAGAGAACTGGGACCATTATTGTCACTTCAGAGAGCTGGAGTCACTTTGAGAGAGCTGGGGTCATTCTGACGTGGTGTGGTCACTTGGAGTCACTCCAATAGTACTGGGGTCATATGTGGTCCTCCTGATAGAGCTACAGTTACTTAGAGAGTGCTGGAGTCACTTGTGGACACTCTGAAAGTGCTGTGGTCACCCAGGGTCACTCTGATAGAGCAGTGGTCACTCTGGGTCACTCTGAGAGAGCAGCGGTCACTCTGGGTCACTATGAGAGAGCAGCGGTCACTCTGGGTCTCTCTGAGAGAGCAGCAGTCACTCTGGGTCACAATGAGAGAGCAGCGGTCACTCTGGGTCACTCTGAGAGAGCTGGGGTCACTTGGAGACACGCTGAGAGAGCCGGGGTCATTCTGATGGAGCTGGGGTCACTCAGAATCACTCTGAGAGAGCTGGGGTCACTCAAGTACCTGAGGTGACTCAGATAGAGCTGGGGTCACCAGGACTCACTCTGATAGATTTGGGGTTACTCTGATAGAGATGGGGTCGCTCGGAGTCACTCTGATAGAGCTGGGGTCAATCTGATAGATCTGGGGTCATTTGGAGTCACCCTCATAGAGCTGGGGTCATTCTGAGAGAGCTGGGGTCACTAGGACTCACACCGATAGAGCTGGGGTCACTCGGTATCACTCTGAGAGATCTGGGGTCATTCGGAGTAATTCTGATGTAGCTGGGGTTACTCGGAGTCACTCTGATGTAGCTGGGGTTACTTGGAGTCACTCAGATAGAGCTGGGGTCACTCCGAGGGAGCTGGGTCATTTGGAGTCAGTGTGATAGAGCTGGAGTCATTCTGAGGGAGCTGGGGTCACTCAGAGTCACTCTGATAGAGCTGGGATCATTCTGAGAGAGCTGGGATCACGTGGGATCACTCTGATAGAGCTGGGGTCACTCGGAGTCACTCTGATAGAGATGGGGTCACTCTGAGAAAGATGGGGTGACTCTGAAAGAGCTGGGGTCACTCTGAGAGGGCTGAGGTCACTCAGGATCACTCTGATAGAGCTGGGGTTACTCTGAGAGAGCTGGGGCTACTCAGGATCACTCTGATAGAGCTGGGGTTACTCTGAGAGAGCTGGGGTCACTCAGGATCATTCTGATAGAGCTGGGGTCACTCTGATAGAGCTGGGGTCACTCTGAGAGAGCTGAGGTCACTCGGGATAACTATAATAGAGCTGGAGTCACTCAGGATCACTCTGAGAGAGCTGGGGTCACTCTGAGAGAGCTAGGGTCACTCTGAGATATCTGGGAATGTTTGGAGTCACCCTGGTAGAGCTGGGGTCACCCTAAGAGAGTTGGGGTCACTCAGAATCACTCTGATAGAGCTGGGGTCACTCTGAGAGAGCTGGGGTCACTTGGGATCATTCTGAGAGAGCTGGAGTCACTCTGAGAGAGCTGTGGCCACTCTGAGAGACTTGGGGTCACTGGCGTTCAACCTCAGAGAGCCATGGTCACTCTGAGAGAGCTGGGACACACAGGATCAGCCTCAGAGAGAGCTAGGGTCACTCTGAGAGAGCTGGGACACACAAGGTCAACTTTAGAGAGAGCTAGGGTCACTCGAAGAGAGTTGGACCATACAGGGTCAACTTCAGAGAGGGCTGAGGTCACTTGGAGTCACTGATAGAGCTGGGGTCACTTGGAGTCACTGTGATAGTGCTGGAGTCACTCGGGGTCACTCTGAGAGAGCTAGGGTTGCTCAGAGTCACTTGGAGAGAGTTGTGGTCACTCTGAGAGACCTGGGGTGATACAGTCACTCTGATAGAGCTGGGGTCACTCTGATAGAGCTGGGGTCAATCAGAGTCACTCTGATAGTACTGCGGTCACTAGGAGTCACTCTGAGACAACTGGTGTCACTCAGGGTCACTCAGATCTGAGGTCACTCAGGATCACTCAATAGAGCTGAATGACTCAGGGTCACTCGAGGTCACTCTGGGAGAGCTGGGGTCACTCAGAGTCAGACTGGTAGAACTGTGGTCACTCAGTGTCACTCAGAGAGAGAGAGAGAGAGTTGTGGTCACTCTGAGAGAGCTGGGGTCACATGTCAGTCTGGGAGAGCTGGGGTCACAGGAGTCACTCTGACGGAGCTGGGGTCACTTGGAGTCACTCTGATAGAGCTGCGGTCACTTTGAGTCACTCTTTGAGGGATGGGGTCACTTGGAGTCACTCTGACAGAGCTGGGGTCACTCGGAGAGAATTGGGGTCACTTGGGGTGGCTCGGAGAGTGCTGGGGTCACCTGGGGTCACTCTGAGAGAGCTATGGTTACTCTGATAGAGCTGTGGTCACTCTGAGAGAGCTGGGGTCACTCTGGGTCACTCAGAGAGCTGGGGTCACTCTGAGAGAGCTGGGGTCACTCAGGGTCACTCTGATAGAGCTGGGGTCACTCTGAGAGAGCTGGGGTCATTCTGACAGTGCTGTGGTCACTTGGAGTTACTCTGATAGTGCTGGGGTCATTCTGATAGGGTTGGGGTCACTCTGAGTGAGCCGGGGTCACTCAGAGTCACTCTGATAGAGCTGTGGTCATTTGGGGTCAACCTCAGAGAGCTGTATTCGCTCTGAAAGAGCTGGGGTCACTCTCAGAGAGCTGGGGTCATTCTAACAGTGCTGTGGTCACTCTGGCTGACTCTGAGAGAGCTGGGGTGACTTGGGGTGGCTTGGAGAGTGCTGGGGTTATCAGGGGTCACTCTGAGAGAGCTGGGGTCACTCTGAGAGAGCTGGGGTCACTCAGGATCACTGATAGAGCTGGGGTCATTCAGAGTAAATCCGAGAGCAGTGGTTACTCTGATAGAGTTAGGCTCACTCAGAGTGCTGTGGTCACTCTGAGAGAGCTGGGGCCACTCGGGGTCAATCTCAGAGAGCTGTAGTTGCTTTGAAAGAGCTGGGGTCACTCTGAGAGAGCTGGGGTCACTTGGAGTCACTCTGATAGTGCTGGGGTCATTCTGATAGGGTTGGGGTCACTCTGAGAGAGCTGGGGTCACTCAGGGTCACCGTGAGAGATTTGATATCACTCAGTCATTCTGATAGAGCTGGGGTCCCTTGGAGTCACTCTGGGAGAGCTGGGGTCACTCTGATAGAGCTGGGGTCACTCAGGGTCACTCTGAGAGAGTGATAGACACTCTGAGAGAGCTAGGGTCACTCAGGGTCACTCGGTCCCACTCTGAGGAAGCTGGGGTCATTCTGATAGAGCTGGGGACCCTTGGTGTCACTCTGGGAGAGCTGGGGTCACTCTGAGAGAGCTGGGGCCACTCTGAGAGAGCTGGGGCCACTCAGAGTCACTCTGCTAGAGCTGCAGTCACTCTGATATAGTTGGGGTCATTCGGAGTCACTCAGAGAGCTGGGTTCACTTGGGATCACTCTGATAGAGCTGGGGTCACTCAGAGTGCTGTGGCCACTCTAAGAGACTTGGGGTCACTGGCGTTCAACCTCAGAGAGCCATGGTCACTCTGAGAGAGCTGGGACACACAGGGTGAACCTCAGAGAGAGCTAGGGTCACTCTGAGAGAGCTGGGACACACAAGGTCAACCTCAGAGAGAGCTAGGGTCACTCGGAGAGAGTTGGACCACACAGGGTCAACCTCAGAGAGGTCTGAGGTCATTTGGAGTCACTGATAGAGCTGGGGTCACTTGGGGTCACTGTGATAGTGCTGGAGTCACTCGGGGTCACTCTGAGAGAGCTAGGGTTGCTCAGAGTCACTTGGAGAGATTTGTGGTCACTCTGAGAGACCTGGGGTCATAGAGTTACTCTGATAGATCTGGGGTCACTCCGTTAGAGCTGGGGTCAATCAGAGTCACTCTGATAGTACTGCGGTCACTAGGAGTCACTCTGAGACAACTGGTGTCACTCAGGGTCACTCAGATCTGGGGTCACTCAGGATCACTCAATAGAGCTGGATGACTCAGGGTCACTCGGGGTCACTCTGGGAGAGCTGGGGTCACTCAGAGTCAGACTGGTAGAGCTGGGGTCATTTGCGGTCACACTGATGTAGCTGGGGGCACTCAAGGTCATTCTGAAAAAGCTGGGGTCATTCAGGGTCACTTTGATAGAGCTGGGGTCAGTCAGGGTCCCTCTGGGTCACTCTGAGAGAGATGGGGTCATGAAGTCACTCTGAGAGAGCGATGGTCACTCTGAGTGAGCTGGGGCCACTCAGTGTCAACCTCAGGGTGCTGTGGGCACTCTCTGAGAGAGCTGGGGTCACTCTGATAGCGCTGGGGTCACTTGGGGTCACTCTGGTAGAACTGGGGTCACTCGGGGTCACTCTGAGAGCGATGGTCACTCTGAGGGAGCTGGGGCCTTTCAGTGTCAACCTCAGGGTGCTGTGGTCACTCTGAGAGAGCTGGGGGTCACTCGGGGTCACTCTGAGGGTGCTGGGGTCAATTGGGGTCACTCTGGTAGAACTGGGGTCACTTGGGATCACTCTGATACAATGGGGTCACTTCGAGATACTCTGGGAGAGCTGGGGTCACTCGGGGTCAATCTAGTAGAACTGGGGTCACTCAGGGTCACCCTGGGGTACACTGAGAGAGCTGTGGTTACTCAGGGTGACTCAGACAGGTGGGTTAACTTGGCATGACTCAGTGAGTAATGGGGTCACTCAGGGTCACTCTGAGAGTGCAGTGGTTACTTTGAGAGAGCTGGGATCAATCAGGGTCCCTCTGGGTCACTCTGAGAAATCTGGGGTCACCCAGGGTCACCTGAGTACTGTGGTCACTCTGAAAGAGCTGGGGTCACTCAGGGTTACTCAGAGAGAGAGAGAGAGAGAGAGAGAGTTGTGGTCACTCTTTTAGAGCTGGGGTCACAGTGTTGGTCTGGGAGAGCTGGGGTCACAGGAGTCCCTCTGACAGAGCTGGGGTCACTCAAAAAGAGCTGGGGTCACTTGGAGTCACTCTGATAGTGCTGATGTCACTTTGAGTCATTCTTTGAGGGCTGGGGTCACTTGAAGTCACTCTGACAGAGCTGGGGTCACTTGGAGAAAGTTGGGGTCACTTGAAGTCACTCTGACAGAGCTGGGGTCACTCGGAGAGAGTTGGGGTCACTTGGAGTCACTCTGACAGAGCTAGGGTCACTCGGAGAGAGTTGGGGTCACTTGGAGTCACTCTGATAGAGCTGCAATCACTCTGAGAGAGTTGGGCCACTCAGGGTTAACCTCAGAGAGCTGTGGTCACTCAGGCTCACCCTGAGAGAGTAATGATTTCTCCGATAGAGCTGGGCTCAATCAGATTGCTGTGGTCACTCTGAGGGAGCTGGGGTCACTCAGGGCCAACCTCACAGAGCTGTTGTCACCTTAAGAGGGCTGGGATCACTCAGGTTCACTCTGAGAGACTGGTGGTGACCCTGATGGATCTGGGGTCACAGGATAACTCTGAGAGAGCTGGGGTTACCCGGGGTCACTTAGAGTGCTGTGGTCACTCTGAGAGAGCTGGGTTTGCTCAGAGTCACTTGGGGAGAGTTGTGGTCACTCTGGGAGAGCTGGGGTCAGTCGGAGTCATCACTCTGAGTGATCTGGGGTCGCTGGGGTCACTCAGATAAGTCTGGGGTCACTCAGGGTCACTCAGGATCACTCTGAGTGATCTGGGGTCACTGAGTCACTCTGAGAGAGCGATGGTCACTCTGATAGAGCTGGGGTCACTCGGAGTCACTCTGAGAGAGCTGGGATCACTCAGAATCAATTTCAGAGAGCTGTGGTCACTCTGAGAGAGCTGGGGTCACTCAGATAAGTCAGGGGTCACTCAGGGTCACTCAGGATCACTCTGAGTGATCTGGGGTCACTGAGTCACTCTGAGAGAGCGATGGTCACTCTGATAGAGCTGGGGTCACTCGGAGTCACTCTGAGAGAGCTGGGGTCACTCAGATAAGTCAGGGGTCACTCAGGGTCACTCAGGTTTATTCTGAGTGAGCTGGGGTCACTAGGCATCATTCTCAGAGGGCTATGGTCTTTCTGAGAGAGCTGGGGTCACTCAAAGTCATTCTGATAGAGCTGTGGTCACTCTGAGGGAGCTGGGGTCAGCCAGGGTCACTCTGTCTGAGCTGGCGACACTTGCAGTCACTCTGAATGAACTGAGTCACTCAGAGTCTCTCTGATAGAGCTGGTGTCACTCTGCTAGAGCGGGGGTCACTCAGGATCATTCGATTTGATCTAGGGTCACTGAGCAAGCTGGGGTCACTCTGAGTGAGCTGGGATCACTTGGAGTCACTCCAATAGAGCTGGAGGCAATCTGATAGAATTGGGGTCACTTGGGGGTCTCCCTGAGAGAGCTACGGTCACTCGGGGTGACTCTGAGAGCTGGGATCACTCAGTGTAACTCTGAGAGAGCTGGGGCCACTCAGGGTCACTCTGAGAAAGCTGGGGTCACTCTGAGAGCTGTGGCCACTCTGAGAGAGCTGTAATCCCTGTGAAAGACCTGTGGTCATTCGGGGTCACTCTGAGAGAGCAGCAGGATCTCTGGGTCACTCTGAGAGAGTTGTGATCACTCGGGGTCACTCGAAGGGCTGTGGTCATTCTGAAAGACCTGTGGTAACTCAGGGTCACTCAGAGAGCTGTGGGAAATCTGTGTCACTCTGGAAAAGCTGTGTTTATTCTGAGAGAGCAGCATCATCTCTGGATCAGTCTGAAAGAGTTGTGGTCACTCTGGGTTACTCTGGGAGAGCTATGGTCACTCCAAGAGAGTGACTCTGGGTCACTGTGAGAGAGCTGTGGCCACTCCAAACGGGCTGCAGTTACTCGGGGTTAGTCTAGGAGAGCTGCGGTCACTCTGATAGAGCTGGGGTCACTCTGAGAGATATGGGGTCATTCGAGGTCAACCTCAAAGAGCTGTGGTCACCCTGAGAGAGCTGGGGTCACTTGGAGTCATCCTGATAGAGCTGTGGTCACTCTGAGGGAGCTGGGGTCAGCCAGGGTCACTCTGATGGAGCTAGGGTCACTTACAGTCTCTATGAGAGAGCTGGGGTCACTTGGCATCACTCCCAGAGAGCCATAGTTACTCTGAGAGAGCTGGGGTCACTCAGGTTCATTCTATCTGAGCTGGGGTCACTCTGAGCGAGCTGGGGTCACTTGGAGTCACTCTGATAGAGCTGGGTCACTCTGATAGTGTTGGAGTCATTCAGGGCCACTCTGAGAGTGCTGGTGTCACTCACAGAGCTGGAGTCACTCGGAGTTACTCTTTGAGAGCTGAGGTCACTCCGTGAGAGCTGGGGTTACTCAGAGTCACTCTGATAGAGATGGGGTCACTCTAATAGCCCTGGGGTCACTCAGAGTCACTCTGATAGAGATGGAGTCACTCTAATAGTGCTGGGGTCTCTCGGAGTCACTCTGAGAGAGTGATTGTCACTCGGAGACACTGCGTGAGATTGGTGGTCACTCTGAGAGAGGTAGGGTCACTTAGAGTCACCCAGATAGAGATGCATTCACTCAGGGCCGCTCTGAGAGAGTTGTTATCACTCTGGGTCACTCAGAGAGCTGGGGTCACTTGGGGTCACTCTTTGAGAACTGGGGGTCACTTGGAGTCACTCTGATAGAACTGGGGTCACTTTGATGGAGCTGTGGTCACTCTGAGAGAACCGGGGTCACCCAGGGTCACTCTGATAGAGCTCAGGTCACTCAGCATCACTCTCAGGGAGCTATGGTCACTCTGAGAGAACTGGGGTGACTCAAGGACACTCTGAACTGGGTTCGCTTGGGGTCACTCTGAGAGAGCTGGGGTCAGGCAGAGTCACTTCGATTGAGCTGGGGTCACTGAGAGAGCTGGGGTCACCCAGAGGTTCTCCTGAAAGGGCTGGGGTCACTCTGAGAGCTGGGCTCACTCAGGATCACTCTGAGCGAGTGGTTGTCACTGCAAGAGATTGGTGGTCACTCTGAGAGAGCTGGGGTCACCCAGGGTCACTTGAGTGCTGTGGTCACTCTGAAAGAACTGGGGTCACTCAGTGCCACTCAGAGAGAGATTTGTTCACTCTGAGAGAGCTGGGGTCACTCAAAGTCTCTCTGATAATGCCGGGGTCACTCAGTGTCAACCTGACAGATCTGGGGTCACTCGGAGAGAGTTGGGGTCACTTGGAAAGAGCTGGGGTCACTCGGTGCCACTCAGGGAGAGCTGGGTTCACATGGAGTCAGTTTGATAGAGTGGGGGTCACTCTGATGGAGCTGGGGTCACTTGGGGTGCCTCTGAGAGAGCTGGGGTCACTTGAAATCACTCTGAGAGAGCTGATGTCCCTCAGAGTCACTCTGACAGAGCCTGGGACGGTTGGGGTCACTCTGAGAGAGTTGGAGTCACTCTCATAGAGCAGGGACCACTCACAGAAACTCTGATAGAGCTGGGGTCACTCTAATAGAGCTAGGGTCACTTGGGTTCACTCTGAGAGAGCTGGGGTCACCTGGATTCATTCTGATAGAGCTGGGGTCACTCTGAGAGAGCTGGGTCCACTCAGGGTCAACCTCAGAGAGCTGTTGTGACTCTGAGAGAGCTGGGGTGACTCGGAGTCACTCTGGGGGAGCTAAGGTCACTCAGAGTCACTCTGATAGAGCTGTGGTCACTCCAAGAGAGTTGTGGTCTGCCAGAGTCACTCCAATAGAGCTGGAGTCACTTGTGGTCTCTCTGTGAGAGCTGGAGTCACTCAGGGTCAACCGTGGAGAGCCATGGTCACTCTGGGGGAGCTGGAGTCACTTGGAGTCACTCTGAGTGAGCTGGGGTCACTCGGAGTCACTTAGATAGAGCTGGGGTCAGTCTGAGAGAGCTGGGGTCACTCAGGGTCACTTAGTCTGAGCTGGGGTCTCTTGGGGTCACTCCGATAAAGCTGGGTCACTCTGATAGAGCTAGGGTCACTCTGGGTCTCCCTGAAAGAGTTGGTGTCACTCTGAGAGCTGGAGCCACTCAGGGTCTCCACCGGTCACTCTGAGAGAGCTACGGTCACTAGGGCTGTCTCTGTGAGCACAGGGGTCACTTGGGGTGACTCTGAAAGACCTGGGGACACGGGGTCACTCCGAGAGTGCTGCAGTCACTCTGTGAGAGCTAGGGTCACTCTGGGAGCTGGGGTTATTCAGGTGCACCAGTCACCATGAGAGATCTACGGTCACTCGGGGTGAGACAGTGAGCTGGGGTCACTCGGGGTCAACCTCAGAGCACTACGATCACTCTGAGAGAGCTGGAGTCACTCAGGGTCACTCTGAGAGAGTAGTTTGTCACTTGGAGACACTGTGAGAGTTTGGTGGTCACTCCGAGAGAGCTGTGGTCACTCTGAGAGAGTTGGGGTCACCCATGGTTGTTCAGAGAGCTGTGGTCACTCTGAGAGACCTGGGGTCACTTGGAGTCTCTCTGATAGAGCTGGGGACACTCTGAGAGTGTTGGGGTCATTCAGGGTCAATCTGTCTGAGCTGGGCTCACTTGGGATCACTCGGATAGAGCTGGGGTCACTCTTATAGAGCTGGGGCCACTCACGGTCACTCGGAGAGAGTTGTGCTCACTTTGAGAGAGCTATGGTCACTTTGAGAGAGCTGGGGGTCTCTCAGGGCCACTCTGTCCGAGCTGGGGTCACTGGGGGTCACTCTGAGAGCTGGGGTCACTGGTGGTCACTCTGTGAGAGCTGGGGTCACTTACCATCACTCTCAGAGAGCAGAGGTCATTTGGGGTCTCCCTGAGAGAACTGGGGTCATTCTGAGAGCTGGGGTCACTCAGGGTGACCCGGAGAGCACTGGGGTCACTCGGGGTGATTCAGAGAACTGGGGTCATTCAGGGTCACTTTGTGAGAACTGGGGTCACTGTGGGTTACTCTGAAAGGGCTGCGGTCACTCTGAGAGAGCAGCGCTCACTCTGGATCATTCAAAGAGAGCTGCGGTCACTCTGAGAGACTGCAGTCGCTCTGGGACACTCTGAGAGATTGTGGTCACTCTGGGTCACTCTGAGAGAGCTGTGGTCACTCTTGGTCACTCTGAGAGAGCTGTGGTCACTCTGAGAGAGCAGTGGTCACTGTGGGTTACTCTGAGAGAGCTGGAGTCACTCTGGGTCAATCAGAGAGCAGCAGTCGCTCTGGGTCACTCTGAGGGAGCAGCGGTCACTCTGGGTCACTCTGATAGAGCAGCGGTCACTCTGGGTCACTCTGAGAGAGCAGCGGTCACTCTGGGTCACTATGAGAGAGCAGCGGTCACTCTGGGTCTCTCTGAGAGAGCAGCAGTCACTCTGGGTCACAATGAGAGAGCAGCGGTCACTCTGGGTCACTCTGAGAGAGCTGTGGTCACTCTGAGAGAGCTGTGGTCACTTTGGGTCACTCTGAGAGATTGTGGTCACTCTGGGTCACTCTGAGTGAGCTGGGGTCACTCGGAGTCACTTAGATAGAGCTGGGGTCAGTCTGAGAGAGCTGGGGTCACTCAGGGTCACTTAGTCTGAGCTGGGGTCTCTTGGGGTCACTCCGATAGAGCTGGGTCACTCTGATAGAGCTAGGGTCACTCTGGGTCTCCCTGAAAGAGTTGGTGTCACTCTGAGAGCTGGAGCCACTCAGGGTCTCCACCGGTCACTCTGAGAGAGCTACGGTCACTAGGGCTGTCTCTGCGAGCACAGGGGTCACTTGGGGTGACTCTGAAAGACCTGGGGACACGGGGTCACTCTGAGAGTGCTGCAGTCACTCTGTGAGAGCTAGGGTCGCTCTGGGAGCTGGGGTTATTCAGGTGCACCAGTCACCATGAGAGAGCTACGGTCACTCGGGGTGAGACAGTGAGCTGGGGTCACTCGGGGTCAACCTCAGAGCACTACGATCACTCTGAGAGAGCTGGAGTCACTCAGGGTCACTCTGAGAGAGTAGTTTGTCACTTGGAGACACTGTGAGAGTTTGGTGGTCACTCCGAGAGATCTGTGGTCACTCTGAGAGAGTTGGGATCACCCATGGTTGCTCAGAGAGCTGTGGTCACTCTGAGAGACCTGGGGTCACTTGGAGTCTCTCTGATAGAGCTGGGGACACTCTGAGAGTGTTGGGGTCATTCAGGGTCAATCTGTCTGAGCTGGGCTCACTTGGGATCACTCGAATAGAGCTGGGGTCACTCTTATAGAGCTGGGGCCACTCATGGTCACTTGGAGAGAGCTGTGCTCACTTTGAGAGAGCTATGGTCACTTTGAGAGAGCTGGGGGTCTCTCAGGGCCACTCTGTCCGAGCTGGGGTCACTGGTGGTCTCCCTGAGAGAACTGGGGTCATTCTGAGAGCTGGGGTCACTCAGGGTGACCCGGAGAGCACTGGGGTCACTCGGGGTGATTCAGAGAACTGGGGTCATTCAGGGTCACTTTGTGAGAACTGGGGTCACTGTGGGTTACTCTGAAAGGGCTGCGGTCACTCTGAGAGAGCAGTGCCCACTCTGGATCACTCTGAGAGAGCTGTGGTCACTCTGAGAGAGCAGTGGTCACTGTGGGTTACTCTGAGAGAGCTGGAGTCACTCTGGGTCATTCAGAGAGCAGCAGTCGCTCTGGGTCACTCTGAGGGAGCAGAGGTCACTCTGGGTCACTCTGATAGAGCAGCGGTCACTCTGGGTCACTCTGAGAGAGCAGCGGTCACTCTGGGTCACTCTGAGAGAGCTATGGTCACCCTGGGTCACTCTGAGGGAGCTACGGTCACTCTGGGTCTCTCTGAGAGAGCTGCGGTCACTCTGGGTCTCTCTGAGAGAGCTGTGGTCACTCTGGGTCACTCTGAGGGAGCTGTGGTCACTCTGAGGGAGCTGTGGTCACTCTGGGTCACTATGAGAGAGCAGCGGTCACTCTGGGTCTCTCTGAGAGAGCAGCAGTCACTCTGGGTTACTATGAGAGAGCAGCGGTCACTCTGGGTCACTCTGAGAGAGCAGCAGTCACTCTGGGTCACTCTGAGGGAGCTGTGGTCACTCTGGGTCACTCTGAGGGAGCTGTGGTCACTCTGAGGGAGCTGTGGTCACTCTGGGTCACTCTGAGAGAGCTGCAGTCACTCTGGGTCACTCTGACAGAGCAGAGGTCACTTGGGTCACTCTAAGAGAACTGTGATCATTCCAGGTCACTCAGAGGGAGCTGTGGACATTCCAGGTCACTCTGAGGGAGCTGTGGTCACTCTGGGTCACTCTGAGAGAGCTGCAGTCACTCCGGGTCACTCTGAGGGAGCTGAGGTCACTCCAGGTCACTCTGAGGGAGCTGCGGTCACTCTGGCTCACTCTAAGAGAGCTGTGGCATTCCAGGTCACTCTGAGGAAGCTGCAGTCACTCCGGGTCACTCTGACAGAGCAGCGGTCACTGCAGGTCACTCTGAGGGAGCTGCAGTCACTCTGGGTCACTCTGAGGGAGCTGCAGTCACTCCAGGTCACTCTGAGGGAGCTGCGGTCACTCTGGATCACTCTGAGGGAGCTACGGTCTCTGTGGGTCACTCTGAAGGAGCTGCAGTCACTCCAGGTCACTCTGAGGGAGCTGCGGTCACTCTGGATCACTCTGAGGGAGCTACGGTCTCTGTGGGTCACTCTGAAGGAGCTGTGGTCACTCCGGGTCACTCTGACGGAGCAGCGGTCACTCTGGGTCACTCTGAGGGAGCAGCGGAAAATCTGGGTCACTCTGAGGGAGCTGCGGTCACTCCGGGTCACTCTGAGGGAGCTGCGGTCACTCCGGGTCACTCTTAGGGAGCTGTGGTCACTCTGGGTCACTCTAAGGGAGCAGCGGTCACTCCCAGTCACTCTGACAGAGCAGCGGTCACTCCGGGTCACTCTGAGGTAGTGGCGGTCACTCCGGGTCACTCTGAGGGAGCTGTGGTCACTCTGGGTCACTCTGAGGTAGCTGCGGTCACTCCAGGTCACTCTGAGGGAGCAGCGGTCACTCCGGGTCACTCTGAGGGAGCTGTGGTCACTCTGAGGGAGCTGTGGTCACTCCAGGTCACTCTGAGGGAGCAGCGGTCACTCCAGGTCACTCTGAGGGAGCTGTGACCATTCCGGGTCACTCTGAGGGAGCTGTCATCACTCCGGGTCACTCTGAGGGAGCTGTGGTCATTCCAGGTCACTCTGACAGAGCAGCGGTCACTCCGGGTCGCTCTGAGGGAGCTGTGGTCACTCTGGGTCACTCTGAGGGAGCAGCGATCACTCTGGGTCACTCTGAGGGAGCAGCGGTCACTCCAGGTCACTCTGAGGGAGCTGTGACCATTCCGGGTCACTCTGAGGGAGCTGTCATCACTCCCAGTCACTCTGAGGGAGCTGTGGTCATTCCAGGTCACTCTGACAGAGCAGCGGTCACTCCAGGTCACTCTGAGGGAGCTGCGGTCACTCTGGGTCACTCTGAGGGTGCAGCGGTCACTCCAGGTCACTCTGAGGGAGCTGCGGTCACTCCAGGTCACTCTGAGGGAGCTGCGGTCACTCTGGATCACTCTGAGGGAGCTGCGGTCTCTGTGGGTCACTCTGAAGGAGCTGTGGTCACTCCGGGTCACTCTGACGGAGCAGCAGTCACTCTGGGTCACTCTGAGGGAGCAGCGGTAACTCTGGGTCACTCTGAGGGAGCTGTGGTCACTCTGGGTCACTCTGAGGGAGCTGCAGTCACTCCGGGTCACTCTGAGGGAGCTGCGGTCACTCTGGGTCACTCTAAGGGAGCAGCGGTCACTCCCGGTCACTCTGACAGAGCAGCGGTCACTCCGGGTCACTCTGAGGTAGTGGCGGTCACTCCCGGTCACTCTGAGGGAGCTGTGGTCACTCCGGGTCACTCTGAGGTAGCGGCAGTCACCCCGGGTCACTCTGAGGTAGCTGCGGTCACTCCGGGTCACTCTGAGGGAGCAGCGGTCACTCCGGGTCACTCTGAGGGAGCTGTGGTCACTCTGAGGGAGGAGCGGTCACTCCAGGTCACTCTGAGGGAGCTGTGGCCATTCCGGGTCACTCTGAGGGAGCTGTCATCACTCCCAGTCACTCTGATGGAGCTGTGGTCATTCCAGGTCACTCTGACAGAACAGCGGTCACTCTGGGTCACTCTGAGCGAGCTGTGGTCACTCTGGGTCACTCTGAGGGAGCAGCGGTCACTCTGGGTCACTCTGAGGGAGCAGTGGTCACTCCCGGTCACTCTGACAGAGCAGCGGTCACTCAAGGTCACTCTGAGGGTTCTGCGGTCACTCTGGGTCACTCTGAGGGAGCTGCGGTCACTCCGGGTCACTCTGAGGGAGCTGCGGTCACTCTGAGGGAGCTGTGGTCACTCCCAATCACTCTGAGGGAGCTGCGGTCACAGCAGGTCACTCTGAGGGAGCAGCAGTACCTCTGGGTCACTCTGAGGGAGCAGCAGTCACTCCGGGTCACTCTGAGCGAGCTGTGGTCACTCCGGGTCACTCTGAGGGAGCAGTGGTCACTCCGGGTCACTCTGAGGGAGCTGTGGTCACTCTGAGGGAGCAGCGGTCACTCTGGGTCACTCTGAGGGTGCTGTCATCACTCCCGGTCACTCTGAGGGAGCTGTGGTCATTCCAGGTCAATCTGACAGAGCAGCGGTCACTCCAGGTCACTCTGAGGGAGCAGTGGTCACTCCCGGTCACTCTGAGGGAGCTGTGGTCACTCTGGATCACTCTGAGGGAGCTGCAGTCTCTGTGGGTCACTCTGAAGGAGCTGTGGTCACTCCGGATCACTCTGACGGAGCAGCGGTCACTCTGGGTCACTCTGAGGGAGCAGAGGTAACTCCGGGTCACTCTGAGGGAGCTGCGGTCACTCCGGGTCACTCTGAGGGAGCTGCAGTCACTCTGGGTCACTCTAAGGGAGCAGCGGTCACTCCCGGTCACTCTGACAGAGCAGCAGTCACTCCGGGTCACTCTGAGGTAGTGGCGGTCACTCCGGGTCACTCTGAGGGAGCTGTGGTCACTCCGGGTCACTCTGAGGTAGCGGCGGTCACTCCGGGTCACTCTGAGGTAGCTGCGGTCACTCTGGGTCACTCTGAGGGAGCAGCGGTCACTCCGGGTCACTCTGAGGGAGCTGTGGTCACTCTGAGGGAGGGGTGGTCACTCCAGGTCACTCTGAGGGAGCTGTGGCCATTCCAGGTCACTTTGAGGGAGCTGTCATCACTCCCAGTCACTCTGAGGGAGCTGTGGTCATTCCAGGTCACTCTGACAGAGCAGTGGTCACTCTGGGTCACTCTGAGCGAGCTGTGGTCACTCTGGGTCACTCTGAGGGAGCAGCAGTCACTCTGGGTCACTCTGAGGGAGCAGTGGTCACCCCCGGTCACTCTGACAGAGCAGCGGTCACTCAAGGTCACTCTGAGGGTTCTGCGGTCACTCTGGGTCACTCTGAGGGAGCTGCAGTCACTCCGGGTCACTCCGAGGGAGCTGTGGTCACTCTGAGGGAGCTGTGGTCACTCCCGGTCACTCTGAGGGAGCTGCGGTCACTGCAGGTCACTCTGAGGGAGCAGCAGTCACTCTGGGTCACTCTGAGGGAGCAGCAGTCACTCCGGGTCACTCTGAGGGAGCTGTGGTCACTCCGGGTCACTCTGAGGGAGCAGTGGTCACTCCGGGTCACTCTGAGGGAGCTGTGGTCACTCTGAGGAAGCAGCGGTCACTCTGGGTCACTCTGAGGGAGCTGTGGTCACTCCGGGTCACTCTGAGGGAGCTGACATCACTCCCGGTCACTCTGAGGGAGCTGTGGTCATTCCAGGTCACTCTGACAGAGCAGCGGTCACTCCCGGTCACTCTGAGGGAGCTGCAGTCACTCTGGGTCACTCTGAGGGTGCTGCGGTCACTCTGGGTCACTCTGAGGGAGCTGCGGTCACTCCAGGTCACTCCGAGGGAGCTGCGGTCACTCTGAGGGAGCTGTGGTCACTCCAGGTCACTCTGAGGGAGCTGTGGTCACTGCAGGTCACTCTGAGGGAGCAGCAGTCACTCTGGGTCACTCTGAGGGAGCAGCAGTCACTCCGGGTCACTCTGAGAGAGCTGTGGTCACTCCAGGTCACTCTGAGGGAGCAGTGGTCACTCCGGGTCACTCTGAGGGAGCTGCGGTCACTCTGAGGGAGCAGTGGTCACTCTGGGTCACTCTGAGGGAGCTGTGGTCACTCCGGGTCACTCTGAGGGAGCTGTCATCACTCCCGGTCACTCTGAGGGAGCTGTGGTCATTCCAGGTCATTCTGACAGAGCAGCGGTCACTCCAGGTCACTCTGAGGAAGCTGCGGTCACTCTGGGTCACTCTGAGGGTGCTGCGGTCACTCCGGGTCACTCTGAGGGAGCTGCGGTCACTCCAGGTCACTCTGAGGGAGCTGCGGCCACTCTGGCTCACTCTAAGGGAGCAGCGGTCACTCCCGGTCACTCTGACAGAGCAGCGGTCACTCCGGGTCACTCTGAGGTAGTGGCGGTCACTCAAGGTCACTCTGAGGGAGCTGTGGTCACTCTGGGTCACTCTGAGGTAGCGGTGGTCACTCCGGGTCACTCTGAGGTAGCTGCGGTCACTCCGGGTCACTCTGAGGGAGCTGTGGTCACTCTGAGGGAGCAGCGGTCACTCCAGGTCACTCTGAGGGAGCTGTGGCCATTCCGGGTCACTCTGAGGGAGCTGTCATCACTCCCAGTCACTCTGAGGGAGCTGTGGTCATTCCAGGTCACTCTGACAGAGCAGCGGTCACTCTGAGCGAGCTGTGGTCACTCTGGGGCACTCTGAGGGAGCAGCGGTCACTCTGGGTCACTCTGAGGGAGCAGTGGTCACTCCCGGTCACTCTGACAGAGCAGCGGTCACTCAAGGTCACTCTGAGGGTTCTGCGGTCACTCTGGGTCACTCTGAGGGAGCTGCGGTCACTCCGGGTCACTCTGAGGGAGCTGTGGTCACTCCCGGTCACTCTGAGGGAGTTGTGGTCATTCCAGGTCACTCTGAGGGAGCTGTGGTCACTCCGGGTCACTCTGAGGGAGCAGTGGTCACTCCGGGTCACTCTGAGGGAGCTGTGGTCACTCTGAGGGAGCAGCGGTCACTCTGGGTCACTCTGAGGGATCTGTGGTCACTCCGGGTCACTCTGAGGGAGCTGTCATCGCTCCCGGTCACTCTGAGGGAGCTGTGGTCATTCCAGGTCACTCTGACAGAGCAGCGGTCACTCTGGGTCACTCTGAGGGAGCAGCGGTCACTCTGGGTCATTCTGAGGGAGCAGCGATCACTCCCGGTCCCTCTGACAGAGCAGCAGTCAATCCTGGTCACTCTGAGGGATCTGCGGTCACTCTGGGTCACTCTGAGGGAGCTGCGGTCACTCCGGGTCACTCCGAGGGAGCTGTGGTCACTCCGGGTCACTCTGAGGGAGCAGCAGTCACTCCGGGTCACTCTGAGGGAGTTGTGGTCACTCTGAGGGAGCTGCAGTCACTCCGGGTCACTCTGACAGAGCAGCAGTCAATCTGGGTCACTCTGAGGGAGCAGCGGTCACTCTGGGTTACTCTGACAGAGCAGCGGTCACTCCGGGTCACTCTGAGGGAGCTGTGGTCACTCCGGGTC